>JAJJKP010003814.1:0-20106 GCA_023805685.1 Ostracodinium gracile
CTCATTTCATTATTTTTTTTTTATTTATTTATTAGATTTAATTGTTTTCCTATTCTATTAAAACTAATAAATTAATATAATGATATCTCAATATCATTATTCTTCTTATTAAATGGTTTAGTTGTAATAAACATTCATGAAATAATAATAAAAATGACTTTACAAAAATAAATTCAATTTTTCATCAATAAAAATATATAATTAAATTTTTAATGAAAGAAAACAATGATTCAGATGATGAGAAAATATATGAAGAAAAAGAGCCACAAAAAGATGTTTTAGGTGAATTAAAGGCCGATAATAATGGAGATGAAAAAGATGCTAATAGTGAAGAAGAAAAACTCTATGAACCAAAAAGTACAAATCCAATGGTTGCTTCGTTAAATATAGTAAATGACAATCAAAATCAATACCAGAATCAATACCAAAATCAATATCAAAATCAATATCAAAACCAAAATCAATATCAAAATCAAAACCAAAATCAATATCAAATTGGTCAAAATGAAAACCCAAATCTATATCAACATCTATATCAGAATGAAATCCAAAATCAAAATCAAAACCCACAACAGAATGAAATCCAAAATGAAAATCAAAGCCAAAATATATTCCAGAATGAATTACAAAATGAAAATCAAAATATATATCAAAATGAATTCCAAAATGAAGATCAAAACCAAAATATATACCAGAATGAATTACAAAATGAAGAAAAAAACAAAAATATAATTGATACAACGTTTGATAATATAAATGAAAACAAAGAAGAAGAAAAAAGCTCTGATGATACAATGGATGAAAATCTGTTATTAGAATGCCTAAAGGAGGATGAAGAAAATGAGAAAATAATACAAGAAAAAGAATTAGAAAAAAAATTACAAAATATCAAATATTATAATTTTAAAGATTATTGCATTTTATTTTTTCTATTTATGTCTTCTTCTTTAAATTTTAATTTTTTATCATTATATTATTTAGTAGTAGGTATTTTATATCTTCTTCTTTCTGAAAATCTAAATGAGAAATCTAAAAAATTCAAATATTTAGTAGAAATATTTACTATAGGATATGCATCATATACATTATTATTCAAATTAATTATTGTTATTCTATCAGATGATAGTTATGATAAAGATTTCTATATTAATTTAGGTGTAGCATACTTACATGATCAAGAAGGAATATATTATTTACTTTTAACTTTTACTACAGAAATAGCAATGATAATATCAAGTGGATATGGAATTTATGTTTCATTTATTTGTAGAAATGTAAAAAGTGAGGATATTAATTATAGAAAAATAAAAAAATTTACAATAAGAAATTTAATTATAATATCATACATTTTTATTGTTTTATTCGGTGTTTTCAATATTTCATATTTAACATTATTTTATATTATATTAATACAAATATCATTATTATTATGTTCATTAAAAGTAAATGAAACGAAAATCAAAGGAATATTCAGATTTTTTGTATTTATTTTATTGTTTTGTATATCGATTCAGCTACTTATGATTAATGTATTCAATATTCCAAAATTACAAGCTGATTATTTATATAAAGAAACAGTTAAAGATGAAGAAGGAAATGTAATTAAAGTATATTCTTTATTGACACAAATAGGTATAAATTATTCATATGTTTATTATGAAAAAACTCCTTTAATCGAATTTATAAAAAAATATGCTGGATATTGCTTCGGAGTTTTATCTATGATATCTTTAGCTTTTATTGCTGGAGAATTAAATAAAGGTGTAGATATTTTGAGTGAAGAGGAATTAACAGCAGATAAAATGAAAAAAAAAATAGAAACTAAAAAAGAAATCAATAAAAATAATTATATTCTTAATGGAATTGATGAAATAATTAGAGTTATTTCAATTTGTTGGATATATTTTTTTAGAAACTTTTTTTCTGTTGGAATATTTTTTGTAGTATTTTTCTCTTTTTATTTTGTGGATAGGAGAAAAAATAGATGTTTAATATTATATTTATTATTACCTATGCTATTTCTCACTTTATCATTTTGTCATATAAGTAACATTGATGGATTATTTGAAAATTTAAATGAGGAACAGAGAGGTCAATTAAAAAGAATTGCAATAGAAAAATATGAATATGTCTCTCTCCAATATTTATGTGGTCATGCCTTTTATATTCTATTAATGTTTTTAATTAGTTCATTATATTATTTCCCAAAAGTAAAAGAAATTATAAAAAATAAAAATACAATTTTATCCCAAATAGGCAAAGAAAATGAAGAACAAAATCATAATGCCATTTTACCAGTCGCAGGAGGAAGCACTAAAACTTTAGATGTTGAAAATACTACGCCAAAATCTGATCTGGCAAATGAATTATTATATGAAGATATAGATGAAGATAAAAATAATACTATTGAGAAAAATAATAGTAGTAGTAGCAGCAGTGGCAGTGATAATGAAGATGAAAATAATGAAGAAGAAAATGAGAAAGGAGATTTAGACAATAAAGATGAAAAAAAAGAAGATGAAAAAGTAGATGAATTTAATTTTGAATTTACTGATTTATTAGCTAAATATTTTTTTATTAATGTTGATAAAATAACATTAGTTATTATGTATTTAGTATCAGTTCCTATAATTAATTTGGCACATTCCATATTAGTCCTTTTATTTATTATGCAAATAGTTATACCAAAGAAAATGCATTATTTCTATAAAATAATTATTTCCATTTTCCAATTATTATATTTAGCTGAATTCATCATTGACTTATTAAAAATTCATTATCACAAATTATTTACAAAATACAAAGATGTTTTAGAATTATTTATTATATACAATAATGATCCAACTTCGAATGATATAGAAATATATATATATGGTGTTGTATATTGTTTCTGTTTTCAATATCGTGCATATAGAAATGAATACATTGCTAATTTATTACAAAATAAAAAAATATCTTTAAGAAATTATTTTAAAAACTTTTTCTCAAAAAGGAATAAAAATAAAAAAAAGATTCAAAAATCAAAAAATTCAGGAGAAGATAGTATAATTTTTATGATTGCTTGTGTTATAAATGATATTATGGAACGTGTATACATATGGGTATTAGTTATTGGATTTTTATTTTTTTCGTTTTATTTTGAAATGAATTTTATATTCTGGGTAAAATTAGTTTTCTTTTTTATTTCTTTATATTATTATATAATATCAATTCAAACACCAAATAAAAAAAATTTAAAAAACAATGAAAATATAAATATAACTATATATAGAGTAATTAATAAAATAATTATTAATTATTGTTGCATAAATACTATCGGAGTATTTTTATATCAATTTTTATGTAAGGATTATTTTAATCATAAAAATGATACAGAAGATGAAGAAGAACGAATCGAAAGCAGTTTTATATTAAATTTACCAAATATTGGCTTGACAATATATAAACAAGAAAATTTATATTATAATTTTTTGCCACATTTTATGACTTGTTTTATTTTTACTTTATATAAAAGAAAAACAAAGAAAATATTAAAATCAATAAATAATTATTTAATCATAAGAAAACAAACAAACAGTAAACAATTACAAATATTAAAAGAAAAAAATAGGAAAGAACAAGAAAAAATGAGAAAAATAGGAGAAGAAGAAAATGAATTTATCCAAGATAAATTATATGCTGATAAATACAATGAAAACGAAAATGAAATATCAATTAAAAGTAAACAAATATTAAAAGCTAATCTAATTTTAATATTTACAAAATGTTATTGGCTGTTTTTATTCTTATTCGTCGGTATTATTTATTCTTATTATGAAATATCTTTATCAATATTAATTTATATAATGATTTTTGGATTTTTCTTCATAAAAATGTACCATAGGATAATTACTAAATTAAGAAATTATATAAGAATGAAATCATATTATATATCAAAAGTTGTAAGATATTCTATAGTTGAAAGTCCTAAACATTTTCAAATTACTCGTCGTTATAGAATTATAACTTATCGATTCATATTAATTTATAGTTTTCTCTATTTTATTTTACTATATTTATATGGTGTTTTTGACTTATTTCAACATGGTTGTAATGAAGATATTTTTAAAGGCTGTGATCCTACTTCCTATTCAAGTTTAATACCTCCTGATGATGAAAGTCATGATACTAATGAATCATTAATTAAATGTTTTTCTTTCTTATTTGGAGTTTATATAAACATTCGAAAAAAAAATATATTTGATGTATGGTGGATACATTTTATAGTTTCATGTGTCCTTATATCAGATATTTATAATCAAAAACTTGAGGAAAATTATAGGAAACAATTTGATGTGTTAAAAACTGAAATACAAAAAATGATTAATGAAAATAATGTATTGGAAAAATATTCAAGAATTATAGATTATTATAATCTATAATTCTTGAATATTTTTCCAATACATTATTTTCATTAATCATTTTTTGTATTTCAGTTTTTAACACATCAAATTGTTTCCTATAATTTTCCTCAAGTTTTTGATTATAATATATTAATTAAAATAGGATTAACTTTGGCGGGTATAGATCTGTCGCCTGCGAAAGATAAAAAAAATCGTTCTAATTTTAGATTATCTTTACAAAAAAAATTTATGAGAAATCCTAAAGAAACAAATAGAATTGGTAAATTAATGAATCAAAATGAAGATAAAAATACAGGAGATTTAAAAAATTTAAAAACAATAGAAGAAGATACATCAAGAACTTCATCTGAATTAGAAGAGTCCATGGTGGAACAAAAAGGAGTCAATATATTTAAAAAAAAAAGTAAATTAGATGTGAGTGAAAGTGATTTAAATGAAAACAACCCGGGTAATGAATTTTTAAAAAATAAAACAATTAAGAAATTTTTAAATATATTTACTTTATGTAATGATAATAAACAGACTTTATCTGTCGGTAATAGTAAGGACAGGGTAATGCGTTTTTTGAAAAAATTATTTGAAGAATTGATAATATTTTTATTAATTTGTATTTCATTAGGTAAATTAAATATTTGGACTTTTATATATTTTATATTTACATTTTATTTAATAGCAACGAAAAAAACAATGTGGAAATTTTATTTGCTATCATGCTTTATCTATTTAACTATAATTGTTCAATCTTTGTTTTTCCTTTCAAATATAAGTTCAAAAATAAGTGATAGAGATTATGATGATATATTATATATATTAAATATAAAATTAGGTATACCTTGGTATCAAAATATTCTAAATGATAAAATCTGGTTCTTCTTCGGGGTTGGTGTGTCCATGTCCCAAGTCCATTTATTATGGCTTGAATTTATTCAAATTGTTCTTATATTTTTCTATTTAGATTTATTTTCATATAGTATATATCAAGACTTATTAAATTTAGGTCAAAAAGATAAGAAAGATAAATTTAATCTTGAATCACTTAATTTAAAACCTAATACAATTGATAATATCAAACAAATGAGTGAAATACAATTTCAACAATATAATGAATGCTTAAAATGCTTCGAAATATATATTGGTAAAAATCATGACGATTTTATGAATATGCTAAAAATAAAAGGTAATAATCTTTCGAGAGTTAGTGATTTTTCGGAAATTCGAAAAAATCAAAAGAAATATAATTTAGAAGAATTGGAAAATCCGGTCTTAAAAGAATTAATATATTTTAGATTAGTTAATAAAGAAAATACAAATGCTACATATAGACCTTTACCAAAATATCTGACACTTTTACAAGATTTCTTGTATATGTATTTCCATTGTTTTGTTTTAATATTAATAATCCTATTAGCAATCATGATTGGTCGTTTAATTTCAGTAATATATGTTACTATATCTTTATACTATTTAATTAATTGTGAATTATTATATTTAGGAGAAAAATATTCTTATTTCACAACTATTAAAAAAGTCATGAGAATTGTTGTTATGATTGATATTTTAGTACAAGGAGTATATCAAACCCCACTCATAAGCCCTGAAAATGGGGACATCATTCTAAGAATATTTGATTCTATCGGATTTATTAGAATAGTTACATTTGATGAAAATAATGAAATAAAAATAGCTCAAAGTGTGCAAGTATTTAGTAAAGCTTTAATATATTTATTAGTTAGTATTCAAATTTTAATATATGAATCAAGTCGTTTTAAAAGTTATTATTTAGTATATTTATTAGAAAATAAAAATGAATTCAAAAGACATTCAATAATAAATTCATTTAAGTTTAATAATCGACGTGTTAAAATATTCCAAAAAAGTTTAAACATAAGACAAAATAGTGATAAAGCAATGGAAGATTTAAAAAAAATAATAGAAGATTTAAATAATAAATTAAAAGTAATAGGTGGCAAATTATACGATGACATATCCAAAAAAAAAAATTCTTTAAATTATATTTTCAGAACTAATAACAGTATCGAAGAAGAAGAGCATAATATAAATAATATAGATAATATTAATAATGATAATGTAAATGAGAATAGTGAAGATGAGAAATATAAAAAAAAGCAAGAAATGAATATAATAAATGCGGGGAAAAATGAAGGTATACTTGGATTAATTAAACAAACGAATCAAATATCAAAGGAGAGAAATTATTTAGAGGTTGATGAAGTTAAAGATAAAATAAAAGATATGATTTATAATAGTTATATAACAAAAATTTATCTTTGGTTACATAAACACTCGGCCTCATATAGAAGTATTGAAGAAGCAGAAAAAGATGATTTTGATATTGAAACAATAAAAGGAGAAACAAAAATAAAATCAATTATTGAAAATGATGTTAATCGACTCCTAAGTATTGCTGATTTAGAACATTTTGATAAAGAAGATTTAAAAAGTATAGAATTATTAATCGAAGGACATTTTGATGAAAATAAGAAAATATTATTAGAAGAAAATAGATTAAAAGATGAAAAAAACCAAAAAGCAAGAAGAAAATATAGTAATTTATATGATATGCATAAATTTGGCAAAACAGAACCTAAAACAACAGAGAGAAAAAGCGAAGATGTAGATATTTTAGGATTTTTCAAAGAAAATTTACAAAAAGAAAAAGAACAAATGGCTCAAATTGAAAAAGAAGAAGAAATGAAAGAATTTCGAGAAAAATACAAATTTTTACAATTTGAAGAATTATTAGAAACAAATTTATTCAAAAGATATTTAACAAAAGTTTATTTAATACAAAATATTTATTATTTAACTTTATCATTTTTTGTTCATAATTTTGGTACAATTTGTTACATAGTAATGATATTAAATCATTTCATGAGTGCATCTGCTGCTTCATTATTTTATCCATTATCAATTTTTTGCTATGCATTAATAGAATATCCAAGACCCCAAAAATTTTATTGGATCGTATGCTTATACTACACTGTTTTCTTAATTTTGATAAAATTTGTTTTACAACAAAAAATAATTACAATTGTATTAGGTGAAGATGATTATAAAGATATCATTAATTATTTACATTACTATAAAATAGGATTTAAATTTTATAGTTCATTATTTACTGGAGAATTTGTGAGATACATAATTTTTGATGTTTTAACTTTATTAACAATTATTATAAATAGAAATTTATTAATAACAGATGGTATATGGTATCAAACAGAGCCAGAAATTGAAAACATTTATGAGGCTTCAGAGAGAATTGCAATTTATCAAACTAAAACATATGACAATAAAATTGATGCAATAAAAGATCTATTATTACAATATTTATATACACCAAAGGAAATATTAAATTTAACAAAAGCAGAAAGAAATCGTTATTCAAATAATAAAGACATTTTTAAAAGTAGTTATATAAAAGTCAAACATAAATTTCCATTTATAGTTAATAGAAATAGAGACCCCGCATATAACGAAATAGAAAGAGGATATTTTGGTAAAATATTTACTAGATTTAGAAACGAAAAACCTGGTAGAGATTTTTATTCAAGTTATACCACAGCTATGTTCTTAATATGTATATATATTCTTATATTTTTTACTCAAATGGTACAAGATAATACTTATGGAAAAATAAATCTAGATACTACACAATTTAGTGGTAGTATGGTTTTGTATTTAATATTCCATATTGTAATTTTAACAATTGATAGGATTATCTTTGTATCACAAAATAGAGATAATTTAAATTATGAATATATATTTTATAAACGAAATGAAAAAAATCAACAAGGAGAATTACTATCAGAAGTTGAAGAAAATAAATTAAAAAGTGAAATATCAAGAACTAATAAATCTAAATATAAAATTACTAATTTACCTAGAAAAGAAATTGAAAAACAATTAAAAACATATAATATTATTTTCATTCAAAAAGAAACATTTAATGTTCCTTTATTAATAAAATATATTATTCATTTAATTACAGTTATCTCTAATCATATAATTATATTTTTCTATTTCCCTATTAAAGGTAATTTGAACATTGGTTGTGGTATTTATTGTCCATCTGAAGAACAAAGTAATGAATTTCATAACAATTATTTAATAAGAATATTTTACTTAATTTGTTTAGTATATATGGTTTTATCAGCGTTGCAAATAAAATATGGATTTTATGATATTAAAAGAAAATCATTATTTAAAAAAGGTCAAGATGAATTATATAGTAATTTAGGAAGTTTATTCAAAAATATTCCATTTTTATACGAAATTAAAAACGCTATTGATTGGACATTTACACATACTTGTTTAGATTTATTCCAATGGACTAAATTCGAAGCTATATATGATACAATATTTGATACATATTGTGAAAAAGCTGAATGGGACGAAAAGCCCATAGGTGAAAGAGTAAAAAAAAGGACCAAATTTGGAATTGGTTTCACTTTATCTTTTGGCCTCATTTTTATTATAATTATTCCTTTATTATTATTTAGTTCATTAAATCCTACAAATCAAATAAATAACATTACTGAGGCAAGAATGAGTGTTGATTTGACATTTATTTATGAAAATGGTGTTGTGAAAAATTATAATTTATTCCTCAATGATAGAGCTGATTCAATATCAACAATATTTAAATCATTAACTAATAAGAGTATTACCGAAGATAGCACCGTATGGGAGAAGTATGGGTATGTAAATTCGACTGAAACCAGGAATTTCAACCATGAACAAGTCCAAAGAATAATTTTTTCTGAAACTAGTGATAGAAATTGGGAACTCGCCGGACCCCATATTGAAAATTTAATAAAATTATTAGATACAAATAAGAATGATAGTGATATATCTTCTATAGAAATAAATATCAATTATGAATTGGAACGTAAACTCCCTGCCGAAGCCCAAGTTTTAAAGGATACTTTCTCTGTTCCTATATATACTTTTGGAGTCGACACTCCAGAAAATATTGAAGGAGCTTATAAAATTGGTAATTTCAGCGAAGCTTTAAAAGATTGTAAAAAAGAAAAAGTGAACATTACTTTCCCTAAAGCATATTCACCTCCATTAAGAGTGACCAGTGGTGCCGAAATAACCCAGATTGTTGATGAAAATAATTTTGTCGAAAAAAGTGTTCAACTAAGTTTTATTTGTTCTAAAGATAATGAAGGTAAAAATAATTATATTGATTCATATTTTACCTTTACTGCTTTAGATGATAATAACCAAACTGAACCAGTTGAATTTCATATTTTTAATGATCAAATTTCCGAAACAACTCAAGGGTATAGTGTTATTACTTTTTATGTAACTTTTGTTTTATTAGTAGGTAGCTATGTTAGAGACTATTTGGCCAGTGATCCAGAAACAATTACTTTAGATGAAATGCCTCATCCTAAAAAAATAGTTGATTTATGTGAAGGAATAAAAATTGCAAGGTATGGATATGATTTTAGAAATGAAGAATATTTGTATACAATATTGATTGAACTTATGAGATCACCAGATTATTTGAAAATATTAACTGATTCTAGTTTGGATCATTTCAAAGCTAGGGAAAAATTAACAGACGATGATTAAAACTAATATCATTTGATATTTGATAATAATATTATTTTAGTTAATATTATTAGGAAGTAATATATATATAGAAAAAAATTGAACTTTTAAGAATATAAAAATAAAAATAATAAAAACTAATGATAATTAATTTTTTTATAAACTTAAAACTTTATTATTTAATTAATATATTATATTACTTCCATATAAATTTTAATTAAAATAATATTTATTTATCAAATAAAAATAAAATTAATCATCTTCAGTTAATTTTTCCCTAGCTTTGAAATGATCCAAACTGGAATCAGTCAATATTTTCAAATAATCAGGCGATCTCATAAGTTCAATTAATATTGTATACAAATATTCTTCATTTCTAAAATCATTTCCATATCTAGCAATTTTTATTCCTTCGCATAAATCAACTATTTTTTTAGGATGAGGCATTTCATCTAAAGTAATTGTTTCAGGGTCACTAGCCAAATAATCTCTAACATAGCTACCTACCAATAAGACAAAAGTGACATAAAAAGTAATAACACTATATCCTTGAGTAGTTTCCGATATTTGATCATTAAAAATATGGAATTCAATTGGTTCAGTTTCATTAGTTTCTTCATCCAAAGCATTAAAAGTAAAATACGAATCAATATAATTATTTTTACCTTCGTTATCTTTTGAACAAATAAAACTAAGTTGAACACTTTTTTCAACGAAATTATTTTCATCTACAATTTGGGTTATTTCGGTTCCACTTGTTACTCTTAATGGAGGTGAATATGCTTTTGGGAAAGTAATTTTTACTTTTTCTTTTTTGCAATCTTTTAAAGCTTCGCTGAAATTTCCTATTTTATAAGCCCCTTCAATATTTTCGGGACTATCGTCTCCAAAAGTATAAACAGGGACAGAGAAAGTATCCTTCAAAACTTGGGCTTCAGCAGGGAGTTTTCTCTCCAATTCATAATTAATATTAATTTCTATTGAAGATATATCACTATCATTTTTATTTGTATCTAATAATTTAATTAAATTTTCAATATGGGGTCCCGCGAGTTCCCAATTTCTATCACTAGTTTCTGAAAATATTATTCTTTGGACTTGTTCATGGTTGAAATTCCTTGTTTCAGTAGAATTTACATATCCATATTTTTCCCATACGGTACTATCATCGGTAATACTCTTATTAGTCAATGATTTAAATATTGTTGATATTGAATCAGCTCTATCATTGAGGAATAAATTATAATTTTTCACAACTCCATTTTCATAAATAAATGTCAAATCGACACTCAATTTTGCCTCAGTGATGTTATTTATTTGATTTGTAGGATTTAATGAACTAAATAATAATAGAGGAATAATTATAATAAAAATGAGGCCAAAAGATAAAGTAAAACCGATTCCAAATTTGGTTCTTTTGTTTACTCTTTCACCTATAGGTTTTTCATCCCATTCAGCCTTTTCACAATAAGTATCAAAAATTGTATCATATATAGCTTCGAATTTAGTCCATTGGAATAAATCTAAGCAAGTATGTGTAAATGTCCAATCAATAGCATTTTTAATTTCGTATAAAAATGGTATATTTTTGAATAAACTTCCCATATTACTATACATTTCATCTTGACCTTTCTTAAATAATGATTTTCTTTTAATGTCATAAAATCCATATTTTATTTGCAATGCTGATAAAACCATATATACTAAATAAATTAAGTAAAATATCCTTATTAAATAGTTATTATGAAATTCATTACTTTGTTCTTCTGTTGGACAATATATACCACAACCTATATTCAAATTACCTTTAATAGGGAAATAGAAAAATATTATTATATGATTAGAAATAACTGTAATTAAATGTATAATATATTTTATTAACAAAGGATAATTAAATGTTTCTTTTTGAATGAAAATAATATTATATTCATTTAATAGTTTTTCAATTTCTTGTCTAGGTAAATTAGTTATTTTATATTTAGATTTATTATTTCTTGATATTTCACTTTTTAATTTATTTTCTTCAATTTCATTTAATAATTCTCCTTGTTGATTTTTTGTGTTTCTTTTATAGAATATATATTCATATTGTAAATTATCTCTATTTTGCGATACAAAAATAATTCTATCAATTGTTAAAATTACAACATGGAATATTAAATACAAAACCATACTTCCACTAAATTGAGTAGTATCTAAATTAATTTTACCATATGTATTGTCTTGTACCATTTGAGTAAAGAATACAAGAATATAAACACATATTAAGAACATAGCAGTAGTATAAAATATATAAAATTCTTTACCGGGTTTTTCATTTCTAATTCTTGTGAAAATTCTACCGAAATATCCCCTTTCGATTTCATCATATGTGGGATCTCTATTTCTATTAATTATAAATGGGAATTTATGTTTGACTTTAATATAACTACTTTTAAATATTTCTTCATTACCTGAATAACGATTTTTTTCAGCTTTTGTTAAACTTAATATTTCTCTTGGCGTATATAAATATTGCATTAATAGATCTTTCATTGCATCAATTTTATTTTCATATGTTTTAGTTTGATAAATGGCGATTCTCTCGGAAGCCTCATATATATTTTCAACTTCTGGTTCTCTTTGATACCATAAACCATCAGTTAATAATAAATTTCTATTTATTAAAATTGTTAATAAAGTTAAAATATCAAAAATTATATATCGAACAAATTCTCCAGTAAATAATGAACTATAAAATTTAAATCCTATTTTATAATAATATAAAAAGTTAATTATATCTTTATAATCATCTTCACCTAATACAATTGTGATTATTTTTTGTTGCAAAACAAATTTTATCAAAATTAAGAAAACAGTGTAATATAAACATATAATCCAATAATATTTTGGTGGTCTTGGATATTCTATTAACGCGTAGCAAAAAATTGATAACGGATAAAATAGGGAAGCAGCAGACGCACTCATGAAATGATTTAACATCATTACTATGTAACAAATTGTACCAAAATTATGAACGAAGAATGATAAAGTTAAATAATAAATATTTTGTATTAAATACATTTTTGTTAAATATCTTTTGAATAAATTTGTTTCTAATAATTCTTCAAATTGTATAAATTTGTATTTTTCGCGAGATTCTTTAATTTCTTCTTCTTTTTCAATTTGAGCCATTTGCTCTTTTTCTTTTTGTAATTTTTCTTTGAAAAATCCTAAAATATCTACATCTTCGCTTTTTCTCTCCGTTGTTTTTGGTTCTGATTTACCAATTTTATGCATATCATATAAATTACTGTATTTTCTTCTTGATTTTTGATTTTTTTCATCTTTTAATCTATTTTCTTCTAATAATATTTTCTTTTTTTCATCGAAATGTCCTTCGATTAATAATTCTATGCTTTTTAAATCTTCTTTATCAAAGTGTTCCAAATCAGCAATACTTAAGAGTCGATTAACATCATTTTCAATAATAGATTTTATTTTTGTTTCTCCTTTTATTGTTTCAATATCAAAATCATCTCTTTCTTCTTCTTCAATACTTCTATAAGAGGCTGAGTGCTTATGTAACCACAGATAAATTTTAGTTATATAATTATTATAAAGTATATCCTTTATTTTTTCTTTAACTTCATCAACTTCTAAATAATTTCTCTCTTTTGATATCTGATTTGTTTTTTTAATTAATCCCATAATACCTTCTTTTTTACCTGCATTTATTATATTCATTTCTTGCTTCTTTTTATATCTTTCATCTTCACTGTTCTCATTTTCAATTACATTATCATTATTAATATTATCTATATTATATTCTTCTTCTTCGATACTATTATTGGTTCTAAACATAAAAATAGATGATTTTTTTTTGGAAATATCATCGTATAATTTACCACCTATTACTTTTAATTTATTATTTAAATCCTCAATGATTTTTTTTAAATCTTCCATTGCTTTATCACTTCTTTGTCTTATGTCTAAACTTTTTTTGAATATTTTAACACGTCTGTTGTTGAATTTAAATGAATTAATTATTGAATGTCTTTTGAATTCATTTTTATTTTCTAATAAATATACTAAATAATATCTTTTAAAACGATCGGATTCATATATTAATATTTGGAAACTAACTAATAAAT
Organism: Ostracodinium gracile; assembly: GCA_023805685.1. NCBI lineage: Eukaryota > Ciliophora > Litostomatea > Entodiniomorphida > Ophryoscolecidae > Ostracodinium > Ostracodinium gracile. The sequence continues at coordinate 14,120 of JAJJKP010003814.1, forward strand.
ATATTAAAGCTTTACTAAATACTTGTACACTATGATCTATTGTTATTTCATTATTTTCATCAAAAGTAATTACTTTAATGAATCCTAAAGCATCAAATATACTTAGAACGATATCTCCTTCCTCAGGGCTTACGAATGGGGTCTGATATATTCCTTGTACTAAAATATCAATCATAATAACAATTCTCATAACTTTTTTAATAGTTGAAAAATAAGAATATTTTTCTCCCAAATATAATAATTCACAATTAATTAAATAATATAAAGATATTGTGACATATATTATTGAAATTAAACGCCCAATCATGATTGCTAATAGTATTATTAATATTAATACAAAACAATGGAAATACATATACAGGAAATCTTGTAAAAATGTGAGATATTTAGGTAAAGGTCTATATGTACCAGCATTTCTTAAAGTATTTTCTTTATTAATTAATCTGTAATAAATTAATTCTTTTAAAACCGGATTTTCTAGTTCTTCTAAATTATATTTTTTTTCATTCCTTCGAATTTCTGCAAAATCACTCGCTTTGGAAGGACTATTACTTTTTATTTTTAGCAAATTCATAAATTCATCATGATTTTTACCTATATATATTTCAAAACATTTTAAACATTCATTATATTGTTGAAATTGTATTTCACTCATCTGTCTTATATTATCAATTGTATTAGGTTTTAAATTTAGTGATTCAAGATTAAATTTATTTTTCCTATCTTTTTGACCTAAATTCAATATGTCTTGATATATACTATATGAGAACAAATCTAAGTAGAAAAATATAAGAAAAATTTGAATAAATTCGAGCCATAATAAATGGATTTGGGACCTGGATACACCGACTCCGAAGAAGAACCAGATTTTACTATTTAATATATTTTGATACCATGGTATACCTAATTTTACATTTATTACATATAATGTATCATCATAATCTCTATCAGTTATTTTTGAATCTATATTTGAAAGGAAAAACACAGATTGAACAATTATAGTTAAATATATAAAACATGCTAACAAATAAAATTTCCACATTGTTTTTTTTGTTGCGATTAAATAAAATGTAAATATAAAATAGATAAAAGTCCAAATACTTAATTTACCTAATGAAATACAAATTAATAAAAATATTATCAATTCTTCAAATAATTTTTTCAAAAAACGCATTACCCGGTCCTTGCTATTTCCTAAGGATAAAGTCTGTTTATTATCATTACAAATAGTAAATACATTTAAAAATTGTTTTATTTTTTTATTTTTTAAAAATTCATTACCCTGGTTATTTTCATTTAAATCATTTTCAGTAACATCTAATTTTTGCTTGCTTTTTTTTTTAAATTTTTTGCTCTCTTTTTGTATTTGCATTGATTCTTCTAATTCAGATGAAGTTCTAGATGTAGCCTCTTCTATTGTTTTTAAATTTTTTAAATCGGCTTTTTTTTCTTCGTTTTGATTCATTAATTTACCAATTCTATTTGTTTCTTTTGGGTTTCTCATAAATTTTTTTTGTAAAGATAATCTAAAGCTAGAATGATTATTTTTATCTTTGACCGGTGATAGATCTATACCAGCCACGGTTAATCCTATTTTGATTAATATATTATAATCGATATTTCTTGAATATTTTTCTAATACATTATTTTCATTTATCAATTTTTGTATTTCAATTTTTAGCGTATCATATTGTTTCCTATAGTTTTCCTCAAGTTTTTGATTATATATATCCGATATAAGGACGCATGAAACTATAAAATGTATCCACCATACATCAAATATATTTTTTTTTCGAATGTTTATATAAATACCAAATAAGAAAGAAAAAGATTTAATTAATGATTCGGTAGTATCATGACTTTCATCATCTGGAGGTATTAAACTTGAATATGAAGTTGGATCACAGCCTTTAAAAATAGTTTCATCACATCCATGTTGGAATAAATCAAATACACCGTATAAATATAGTAAAAGAAAATAGAGAAAACTATAAGCTAATATACATCGATATGTTATAATTCTATAACGACGAGTAATTTGAAAATGTTTAGGACTTTCAACTATAGAATATCTTACAACTTTTGATATATAATAAGATTTCATTCTTATATAATTTCTCAATTTAGTAATTATCCTGTGGTACATTACTATGAAGAAAAATCCAAATATAATTATATAAATCAATATTGATAAAGATATTTCATAATAAGAATAAATAATACCCATGAATAAGAATAAAAATAACCAATAACATTTTGTAAATATTAAAATTAGATTCGCTTTTAATATTTGTTTACTTTTATTATAAATTTCTATTTCATTTTCATTATATTTATCAGCATATAATTTATCTTGGATAAATTCATTTTGTTCTTCTTGTATTTTTTTCATTTTTTCTGCTTCTTTTCTATTTTTTTCTTTTAATAATAATATTTGTTTACTATTTGTTTGCTTTCTCATGACTAAAAAATTATTTATCGATTTTAATATTTTCTTCGTTTTTCTTTTATATAAATTAAAAATAAAACATGTCACAAAATGTGGCAAAAAATTATAATATAAATTTTCTTGTTTATATATTGTCAAACCAATATTAGGTAAATTTAATATAAAACTACTTTCATTCCTTACTTCATCTTCACCTTCGCTATCCTTTTTATGACTAAAGTAATCCTTACATAAAAATTGATATAAAAATACACCAAATGTATTTATACAACAATAAAAAACAATTATTTTATTAATTACTCTATATATAGTTACATTTATATTATCTTCATTTCTTAGATTTTTGTTTTTATTTGGTGTTTGAATTGATATTATATAATAATATAAAGAAATGAAAAATAAAAATAATTTTACCCAGAATATACAATTCATTTCAAAATAAAACGAAAAAAATATAAATCCAATAACTAATATCCATATGTATACACGTTCCATAATATCATTGATAACACAAGCAATCATAAAAAGTATACTATCTTCTCCTGCTTTTTTTGATTTAATCTTTTTTTTATCTTTATTTCTTTCTGCGAAAAAGTTTTTAACATAATTTCTTAAAGATATTTTTTTATTTTGTAATAAAGTAGCAATGTATTGATTTCGATATGCCTGATATTGAAAACAGAAACAATAAACAACACCATATATATATATTTCTAAATCATTCGAAGTTGGATCATCATTATATATAATGAATAATTCTAAAATATCTTTGTATTGTGAAAATAATTTATGATAACGAATTTTTAAAATGTCAATGACAAATTCAGCTAGATATAATAGTTGAAAGATGGAAATAATTATTTTATATAAGTAATGAATTTTTTTTGGTAAAACTATTTGCAAAATAAAAATTAAAACTAATATGGAATGCGCCAAATTAATAATAGGTACAGAGACTAAATACATAATAACTAATGTTAATTTATCCATATTGATAAAAAAATATTTGGCTAATAAATCAGTTAATTTAAAATTATATTCATCAACTTTTTCGTCTTCTTTTTTTTCATCTTTTTTCTCTAAAGCTTCTTCCATATTTTCTTTATCATTATTCTCATCTTCATTATCACTTCCGCTGCTACTACTACTATTATGATTCTCAATATTATTACCTTGATCCTCCTCGTCTACATCTTCATATAATAATTCATTTGTAAGTTCAGATTTTCGCATAGTATTTTCAACATCTAAAGTTTTAGTACTTCCACCTGGTGGTAGAATGGCATCAGGAGATTCTTCTTCTCCTTCTTTGATTCTTTGGGATAAAATTGTATTTTTATTTTCTATAATTTCTCTTACTTTTGGGAAATAATAAAATGAACTAATTAAAAACATTAAAAGAATGTAAAAGGCATGCCCACATAAATATTGAACTGAGACATAATTATATTTTTCTATTGCAATTCTTTTGTATTGATTCTTATGATCTTCATCTAAATTTTCAAATAATCCATCAATGTTACTTATATGGCAACATGATAAAGTGAGAAATAGCATAGGCAATAATAAATATAATATTAAACATCTATTTTTTCTTCTATCCACGAAATAAAAAGAGAAAAAAATTACAAAAAATATTCCAACAGAAAAAAGGTTTCTAAAAAAATATATCCAACAAATTGAAATTATTCTTATTGTTTCATCAATTCCATTAAGAATATAATTATTTTGATTATCTTTATTTGCTTCAATTCTTTTTTTCATTTTCTCTGCATTTAATTCCTCTTCGCTCAAAATATCTTGACCTTTATTTAATTCTCCACAAATAAAAGCTAAAGATATCATAGATAAAACTCCGAAGAAATATCCAGCATATTTTTTTAAAAATTCCATTAAAGGTTCTTTTTCATAATAGATATATGAATAATTAATACCTATTTTGGTTAATAAAGAATATACTTTAATTACATTTCCATCTTCATCTTTAACTGTTTCTTTATATAAATATTCACTTTGTAAACTTGGAATATTAAATACGTTAATCAAAAGAAGTTGAATCGATATACAAAATAATAAAACATAAATAAAAAATTTGAATATTGTTTTTATTTTTGCTTCATTTATTTTAAGAGAACATAACAACAACGAAAATTGTATTAATATAATATAAAATAGTGTTAGATATGAAATATTAAAGACACCAAATAAAACAATAAAAACATATGATATTAAAATTAAATTTCTTATTGTAAATCTTTTTATTTTTCTAAAATTAATATCCTCACTTTTTACATTTCTGCATATAAATGAAACATAAATTCCGTATCCACTTGACATTATCATAACTATTTCTGTTGTGAAAGTTAAAAATAAATAATATACTCCTTCTTGATCATGTAAGTATAATACACCTAAATTAATAAAGAAATCTTTATCATAGCTCTCGTCTGCTAAAATAACAATAGCTAATTTAAATATTAATGTATATGATGCATAACCTATAGTAAAAATTTCTACGAAATATTTGAATTTTTTAGATTTTTCATTTAGATTTTCAGAAAGAAGAAGATATAAAATACCTACTACTAGATAATATAATGCTAAATAATTAAAATTTAAAGAAGAAGACATAAAAAGGAAAAACAAAATGCAATAATCTTTAAAATTATAATATTTAATATTTTTTATTTTATTTTCTAATTCTTTTTCTTCCATGATTTTCTCATTTTCTTCGTCTTCTTTTTGGCATTCTAATAACATTTTTTCATCAAATGAATTCTCAACACTTCTTTCATCTTCTTTGTTTTCAATTTTAAATGTTGTATCAATTATATTTGGATTTTCATTTTCATTTTGGAATTCATTTTGATAAATATTTTCGTTTTCATTTTGGAATTCATTCTGGTATATTTCTTGGTTTTGGTTTAGGTTTTGGTTTTGGTCTTCATTTTGATTTTCGTTTTGGTTTTCATTTTGATATAGATGCTCTAATAGACCTTGGTGTTGATTTTGGCCTTCATCTTGGTTTTGGTTTTCATTTTGATAAAGATGCTCTAATAGACCTTGGTGTGGATTTTGGTTTTCATTTTGATATTGATTTTGGTAATCATTTTGGTTTTGATTTTGGCATTGATTTTGGTAATCATTTTGATACTGATTTTGGTATTGATTTTGATATTGATTTTGATATTGATTTTGATATTGATTTTGGTAATCAATTTGATTTTGATTGTCATTTTCTATGTTTGAAAGACCAGCCATTTGATTTGCATTTATATTTTCATTGTCCCCAATATTCTCAGCCTTTAACTCACCTAAAACATCTTGTTGTGGCTCTTTTTCTTCATACATTCTCTCGTTATCTTCATCATTGTTTTCTTCCATTAATTATTTAAATAAATAATTTTATTCATTTTTATATGAAGAAAAAAGTAACTATATTTTTATAAAATTATATTTTTATTATTATTTCTTTTTTATAATCATGGGGATTGGGGATTGGGGATTGGGGATTGGGGATTGGGGATTGGGGATTGGG
>JAJJKP010003815.1:0-19197 GCA_023805685.1 Ostracodinium gracile
CCAATCCCCAATCCCCAATCCCCAATCCCCAATCCCCAAATCAACAAAATAAAAATAAAATATTTTTTAATTATATATTATTTTAAATAAAATTATATTGCTTTTTATTAAAAAGTATTTAATTATTATATATAAATAATTATAATTATTTTATTATTATTATTCATTTATATTTATTTATTTTCACATTTCTAAATTTGAACTTTCATTATATTCATTTGAATAATCATTCTCATTTTCATTATCTAAGTCTAATTTTGATAAAATTTCAATTAATTCAAAAAATATTGCCATAGCTTTAAGATCAGACTGGTTTCCGTCCATTATTATGTATCCTAATTCATCAGTCATTTCTGGTATTCCAAACCATTTATTATTTTTAATAATATTCATAATAGGTATTAATTTATTCGAAGCAAATTTTATTATATTTTGATTATCATCTTCATTTCCATCAGGAGTAATTTTATTATTATTGTTTTTATTATAAAAATATTTTATTTTTAAAATAAGATAAAGTCCATATAACCAAGAATGTTCTATTCCATTATGGATATTAAATCCACATGAAGTAAAAAAGTTAGTCGTTTCTCTATTATCATATAACCCATTGTAATCTTTGTCAGTTTTATCTAAAGTTTTTAGTCCTATAACATTATTATCATTTCTTAATAAATATAATTCTACATTCTTTAATGAATTAATGATATTTCTATAAGTAAATAATTCAGGTGCAATATATAAAGCAATAAGGAAATTTGGTCTTAATTGAAATTCATAAATATTTACATTATTTTTGTTCTTATAATCTTTGTAAATATTTCCTTTTATTTGATTATTATTCCAATCATTATTATAATTATTATTTATATCAGTATTATATTTTTTAACAAAGAATTCATCTTCAAATGAATCTTTTATTAATAATTTCCATTGAGAATAAGGATAATTCATACCATTAGATAATTCCACACTTTTATATTTAAAATAATTTTTATTCCCCATATCAATAATAAAATCTAAACAAGAATAAACCAAAGCAATAATTTCTATGTCTGCCCCCGGTCTTGGAGTCGCAGGAGTTCCTTTATTTTTTCCTTTTGCACTATTACCTAATTTATTCATCCATGTTCCATTATTGCAATAATTACCTCCATAAATAAAACCAGTATTTGGGTCTAATTCTATATCAATATTATAGCCTTCTTTTTTAAGATATGAATTATTCATGAAATAATTGTTATTGCTATAATCCCATTCTCGGAAATGAATTCCTTTTGCATGTGATTGAAATATTATATGGATTATACTTTCCAAAGTATATTTTTTTGCTTCTCCTTTAATTTTTTTTTGTAGATGATCATTAAAATTCATATTTGAAACAAAAAGTAATTCAATTTCTTCTTTCAAAAATCTATAATCTTTAGAATAATATATATAGTTTTTAATTGCATTAATAAAGAACCAACATGTATCCCTAGAGTTATATCTTGGCTTTTCTCCATTATCAAAAAAATCTGGTATTAATCCATGTCTTAAACAACTGGCTATTATTTTTAAAATATTTTTTCCTTCATTATATGAATTACTTATTAAAAATAAAGATTTAAATCCAATCAAAATATCTCTAAAATACATTCTTTCAGCTCCAACAACATTATATGGTATTCCCTTAGATATTGAAATATTTTTGATTAAATTATTTGATTTTTTTGATAAATCATGTAAAAAGGAAGAATTTGTATTTATTTGACCGAAAAATTCATAACGACATAAGGATAAAGCTGTGGCAAAATCACCAAAATTCAAAATTGAAAAAGGTACATTTTGGAGAGATATACGTATAATATTTTGGTATAATGATATTATTATTAATTCAAAAAAAAGAGGTTTGATATGATAAGGTAATTGTTTATAACTATGAAGAATAGTTTTTTTAATATATTCATTCATGAATGAGAATGAATTAATATTATTAATTCTTTCTATTACATATTCTAATAGATAATCATTATCAGCTATATCGTAATATAATGATTGTATGAATATTTTATCTTTGATAATACTTTCAATATTTCCGTTATTATTATTAATATCATCATTAAAAAGAATATTTTGCTTTTCTTTTCTTTTGATTTTTTTAATAATATCCATTATTTGATGAATACCAGAATATATAAATTTAATTTTATTTTTTCTATCTTTATTTTTATTATTATTATTTTTACTTTTATTTTTTTCATCTATTATATTTAATTCATACGTTCCTCTCTTTTGGAAAGACCATTCTTTTTCTTCTTCATCTGTTTTATATAATATTTTATTAATATCACATAAGTCATATTTATCAACAAATTTATCTCCTTTATTAAATAATATTTCTATTGACTTATGTAAATTATTTATTATATTAAGTATTTCATTATCCAAAGAAAATTTCAAAATTAAAATTGAATTTTTTGGAAAACTATGAAAAAGAATAATTGTTCTTATCTTATTATAATTAATTGTAGAAATTTTTTTTAAAAAATTCATATCTTTAGTAAATGAAATATTGCCATTAATACCTAATAAATATTGTTTATCTAATATATTATTCATCTCAAAATCATCTTCTTTATTAGATGAAAAAGAACAAATTATTGAATCTATCTTACCTGGAATAATTATTTCTCCTTTTCCTTCATTATCATCTAGTATATTATAAGAAGGTCTTGTTATAACAGCATATCCTTCATAAGGATTTATTTCTTCATTTAATAATTTATTGAATTCTAAATTATCAGTATTTATATTATTATAATTAATATTTTGATTGACATTATAATTTATATTATTATTATAATTTTGATTTATCATATTTCTTTCAAAATTTGATGATAAATGATAAGAAGGATTATAATTCATATTATTTTTATAATTATTCACTACGCTATCTTCAATATTATTATTAATTAATGATTTTGAATCAATCATCATCCTTATCATACATAATAAATCATTATTTTTTTGGATGAATATTTCGGATTTTTTATCATTAAATTTTTCTCTTATCGAATTTACATAACATCTTAATAAAGTTATATCAGGTATCTGTATTGTATTAATATAATTTAAATCTAAAATATTATTAATATTTTTACTTTCGTCTATTTCAACAGGCTTTGAAGAATCACATATCCAAAATTTATCATCTATTACATATTTATAATAATGTTTTCCTATAGGTAATTGTATTTTTATCATAAATAAATTTTTGTTAATTTTTTCTAAAAATATATCTGGTTTCCATTTATGAAAACTCAAAGCTAATTTAACTGAATTTATATTATTTACATCAATATTTAAATTATTATTTGTTTCATTAAGTAAAATATTACTAGTATGTAATTCAAATATTACATCTTGTAATTGGTTACTTTGATTATTATCTTTAATGCTTATTACCTTTTTAATTGTATTTTTTATCTTATAATTATCAAAATAATATAATCTTTGTTCTTTTTGAGAACTAACTTGATATGGAAATAATTGATCGAAACCACGTGTGGAACCGATGGCACAATCTAGTACACCTATTGAGGACATCATAGCACTTTGAATAGATAAAATATTATATTTTTCATAATATGATTGGTTATCTTGTGTTAAATCATATAAAATGCAATATGGTTTATGATATCTTAAATATTGATAACAACCAAAAAAAATTCTATTATCACTTGTTTTTGACATAGAATATAAATTTGGATTAAATTTTGAAATTAATCTTCCTTCTGTCATATTACTATTAGAATTTACATTACTTAAAATATTTTTAACTAATTCATTATTTGTACAATCCCAAATAATTTCATGAACAAATAAATTAATTCCCAGTTTTTCTGAATAATTTTTTTCAAAATTTTTTTGTATTTTATTTTTTTCATCATCGTTATTATTATTATCGTCTTCTTCTATTTCATCATCAATAGTAGGTAATTGTGTCATAAAAATAATATTTGGATTAGCCTGCCTTGCCTTATGTACAAAATATTTTAAAATAAACATAGGTAAATTTGCCAAAGATTCAATATATAATCCTTCAAATGTATTAGATAGAAAAGTTATATATTTTGTCATATATTTTAATAAAAATTCAGGAGTTTTTGAAATATTTTCACCATAATTAATTTTGATAGTATCTTTCCAAATGATGACTTTTCTTTTAAAATAATACCAGGTACCATAGGCAGTTATATCTGGATAATAATTAGTACTATCTTCTGATTGCATTATCCATCCATTACATAATAAAATTTTTTTTGGATCATTTTTATTAATGACATAAAAATAGCTATCTATTAATTGCCTTTTAATTCCTATACGGTTTAATTGAATAAATTGATATCTAATAAATTCTTTAACATTCAATAATGCTATTTTTATCATTTCTTTACTTTTTTCATACCATTCTTTATTTATTAAATTTATATAATTTTTTATTTCATTCAGAAATTCAAAACCATCTATTAATTCATTTTTTTTTGATTTAATTCTATATTTCTCTATTATTAATAAAGATATTAATTCAATAGGCATTTCTACTCCATATCTTTTATAACCATAATTTTTACAACTTTGTGAAATGATATCATATACTATTGATTCATTCATTAATAATTCGCAATTATTATAATTATTATTTTTTGCATTATTCATATTTTTACCATAATTACTTTCTCTTAAAGAATAATCTTTTTTAATTTCATTGATTAAAAGATTTTTTTTAATAATATAATCATCTTTATCTTGATTTAATAAATAATTATTATAAAAAATTTTAAATTTATCCATATATTCTTGCATTTGTATCAAAAAATATTCTTCTAAATTATTTTTATAAACTTCTTTCCCAATTTCTTCCATAGTTTCTTCTAAATCTTTTAAATTATTAATATATGGAGCGCAATTACAGCTTACTTTTTTATTATAAAATAAATTTGAATAATTAACTAATATTTCATCTAATTTATAAGCTACATTTAACCATGGACAATTATCTAAATTATAAGCACATTCAGTATGGTTTAATATCCATTCTGATTCAGTACTTGCTTGTGTTAATATTACATCTGTAATAGCTCCAATGTTATATTTTTGCCTATATTTTTTTATATAATTTTGAAATAAATCATTTTTTTTATCCTGATTTAAAATTATTTTTTTATATTTTTCAGTAAAAAATGAATTATTTAATTCGTGATGATCCTTTATGGAATATAAATTTTCTGAAGATGATAAATTTTGTAAAGTTTTAAAATGGATAAAATTATATCCTAAGATAGATGCTTCTTCATAATAATTTTCAAAATCATTTTTAAGTTTACCTATATTTTTTGATATAACTGTCTGCATTCTTATTTGAGTTAATTCAATTGTATTTTTATCATTTTCATTTTCATTCACATTTTTATTAAGTTCAATTAACGGATTTACTAAAATATAAAAAGGTTCACTAAATTTTATTTTATTGTTATTTTTTTCATCTTTATACATAAACAAAAAAGTGATGTTCCCCGCTCTTTCACATATAATTTGAAAAAATATTTTTGTATTTATAATAGATGGATATTTTTGATATGAATTAACTTTTTTTTCAAAATATTCATTATTAAATTCATTTTTATTTTTATCATTATTTGAACTTTCTTTAATTAAATTATCAATGAAATCACTTGTAGGAAACATCTGAAATGAATCAGTTATTAACGAAATATTTGAAGATATAGGCAATCCATTATATATTGATATATTAATTTAAAGAACCTATGTTGCATGAAAGAATTTTATTTTTTGGTAAATCAGGTAATCCATTTTCCTTTAGTTCTAACAGATATTTATCTTTTGGTTTATTCTTATTTATGTTAAAGGTATTATATGTATTTGATTTTTCTTCTCTGGATTGTACCTCTTCTTCTTCGTTGCTTTCTTCTTCGCTTTCTTCTACTATTTCTATTTCCTCTTCTTCTACATCATTTTTATGTTCGTTCTTCATTTGTTCGTAATTATCTAAAGTTCTATTTCTATTTTTATCCATTTTATTTTTAAATTTTTTATTTTTATAATAAAAATAATTATTTATATTTAATGGATGTTTATTTAATTTTTTATAATTATTTACAATCATATTTGAACTTAAATTATTATTTTGAGAGTTTTCATTACAATAATATTGCAAACTTTTATTATTTGGATTTTTATTTGATTTGACTTGTAAAATATTGGACATTTTTGGAAATGTAGAAATATAATTATTATATATGTCATTATATGTTTTATTTTGATTATTAGGTTGATTATCACTTTCAGATAGTTTAATTCCTTTTTCATTATTTTCAGAACAATTAATTTCATTAAAAATATTGTCATTTTTATTTTTATATAAATTACTATATAAATTTGGAACAATATTTCTGTTCGTTAAACTTTTTTTATTTAAAGAAACCTGACTTTTATAAATGTCTTTTCCTAAAACTGAATTTGGATAAAAAAATAAATTATCTGACTTCATTTTTTTACTCTTTGGCTTGCCTATATTTTTTTTATTTTTATTTTTATTGCTATTTTCATCATTACTACAAAAAAACAATAATTCATTATTATTAATATAATTATTATAATTTATTGAATTCATTTTTTTTGTATCTATTAAAGAAGCAAAAAATTCGCTATTACTATTATTAGAATTAAATGTATTGTCAACATTTTTATCTTGTTCATTAACTATATTTGATTTATTTTCTAATTTATTATATTTAATAGTTTTTTAATTAATAATAATTATAATAAATAAATAAAATATATTGATTCTGAGAAATTTAATATACCTTTAAAGTCTTATTTTAACCCCTATCCTTCATTTTTATGAATGAGAATTGATAGATATAAGTTTTAATTTCAAAAATTAATTGTTTGGCATTAAACGAATATTTTAAAAATAAGAAATGTAAAAATAGGGAGTGGAATCAAATAGGAGTTATAATAAAGCTTTAATATAATTTGTATTATAATATTTTATTCTTTTTAATGTTTTTTCTGAATAATTTTTATTGCCATTTTTTTTGTTTTTATTACTTATATTTTTTTCATCAATGATGTTATTCTTTTTCTTATTTATACAAAAATAATTAGAAATTCTATTTGTTAGTCCTTTGATACAACTATTTCTATTACTATTTTTATTGTTATCTTTTGCCTTTTTAATTACAGAATTTTTTTTTCTTTCAGTATTATATTGAAATCTACTATTAAAAACGGAATTTAAATGAGATAAATCCAAATCTTTTTTTTCAATATTTTTTTTGCTAGTACTATTTTTAATATTGTTAATATTATATTTAATTGTAAATATTGAACTATTTGATTCATTGAAAGTAAATTCTGAATTATTAGAATCTAAATTATTATCTTTTTTATTCAACATATTTACAATATCATTCGCCGTTGACTTCGGATTATTAAGTTTATTAATTTTTTTGTACATATTATTATTTTTTTCAAATTTTAAATCTAGTCTATTAATATCGATTATATCTGAATCATTGAAATTTATATTATTGCTATTTTGTCTATTATATATTGTGGCTAAATCTACTGGTTTTTTGTTTTTATTTTTATTATTCTTATTCATATTCATATTATAATTATTTTTCTTATTATAATTATTTAATAAATATTTTTCTGTTTTAATCATTTTTTCTTTGTTTTTTGGTTTTTCAATCACTTGATTTTTATTAACTGTTCTATATTTAATTGAAATAATCCTAACCATCTCTATGTATAGTTCGGTTCATTCAACTAAATTGAGAAAAGTTAATAAAAAATAATTCATTATAAAGTTTAATTTAAATAAAAAAATAATTAATTATTAGTTTTTAATTAATCAAGGTTTTATGAATTTTTCTTAATAATGCATTGAATTTAGTATTAGTACTTTTATAAAAAGAGAAATTACAAAAATTAAACCAAAATTCTAAATTTTCTACTGATACTTCACCAATATCTTCTTCTTTTATTACATCCTTTATTTTTTTAACTTCATTAAATTGTTTTTTTCCAAAAAGAATTTCTTTAATAAAATCATATATTAAATTATAATAATCAATTTGATAGTATTTATAATCTCTGTTTTTCTTTTCTTCATTTAATGTTAATGACATTCTACATTGTGTTTTTAAACTATAAATTCTTTGGTTTAAATTTAGCAAAAATTTCTCACTCATCAAAATCCTTCCATAAATAATATTTTCTCTACTTCCATCCGTGTTAGATTCCTCAGTCGGCTTCGGCTCTTTTTTATCGTTTTTCTTTTTTTTAGTTGATTTAGCTGCCGGTTTTGGTTTTACTGGCTCTGGCTTTGGTGGGGCATTTTCAGCTGTTCCTGCTCCGGCCGATGTGGCTGAATTATTCCCTAATAAATATATCAAATTAACGAATTTATCATTGCTTTTGAAATTAAAATTACCATTTAGCCCACTTATATGAGAAATTGTTTCATATGGGAGCAATACATAACTTACATTTATTTGATCATTACTAATGAAATCAATAGATGCCAAAGTTTCATCATCTTTTAATACATTAAATTCAGCACAGCATTTTGTTTGGTAAGAACTTAAATTAGTTTTTAAAAATTTATGCAATTTTGACAAATTTTTCAATTTTTCATCAATCGAATCATCAATCAATGTATTAAAATTAAAATATTCAATTTCTTTCATATAATTTTTTAATAAATTAACAACATCAAATGAATCAACTACCGTTTTTATTACTATATTTTGTACAAAATCTTTATTTTTCTTTTTCGTAATATAATCACTTTCTAAAATTTGTAAAATTATATCTTTAGGAAGACGGGACACATCGATTAAATTAACTCCCGTGCATAATTCATGTGTATTTTCTATAATATTTTTTTTTATTTCTTTTATTTTGATTGATAAATCACTGTAATATATATATTGTTTAATACTATTTACATATTCATTTTTATCTTTTTTACTTTTATCTTCTTTAAATTGCTTTATAAGTTCTTTCATTTCATTTTCAATACTATCTTCTTTCAAAAAAGGTAAATCATCATTTTCTTTATCATAAAAAACTTGCCTACTAATTAATGAATTTATTTTTGACACAACTTGATTAACATCAGCATATTTTAAATTTTGATACATTTTATATTCAGCCAATAGCATGGAGATATCAGCTAATTGAGTAGTAATATCCAAAACACTAAAACCATTTTCGAATAAAAAGAAATCATTTTTACATAAATCTAAAGATTTTTCGAAATTATCCTTTGCTTCTCTCAATAGCGGTAAAAATTGTTTGTTACAAGCTTCGTTGAAATAATGGCAATATTTAAAGAGGATTATTTTATCAAGTGTTAATACTTCTAAATTGTTTTTTTTCAATAATTTTTGATTTTCCAAAAAGTTTTTTTCCAAAAATAATTTCAAACATTTGATTAATTTGACTTTTTTTAACATACCAATTAAATAATATGTTAATGATTTATAATAATTATGTTGGTATAATAATTTTTCATACATAATTAAAAGATCTTTTAATATCGATTCACATAATTGTATATTTATTTCATTATTTTTATTAGGATTGCATATTTGGAAATATACATATTTTAAATCAATTTTACATATTAACTCATTATATTTGTAATAAATATTTTCAAAAGTGTCCTCATTATATTCTACTTTTGGTTTAGAATAATTTTCTTTATCATAATTAGGATTTTCAAAAATTGAATCAGTAGTGAAAAAATCTATTAATAATTGATTTGAGCCATCTCCGCCTGCTTTAGGGTCTTTTTTGGCGTTTCCAATTTTACTACTTATATTAGTTTCTTTATCCACTAATTTATTCATCATTTCTTTATCTATATATAAATTATTTAATACTTTTTCACTAAAAACTGTCTGAGGTTGTATTAAATAATTAAACATAGCATATTTTTCCCATACAATATTCCTAGCGAATTTAATTACATTCAAAGCTAAATCATAATTTTTTTCAATAAAATGATATTCTGCGAAATTTCCGTAAAAAGTACATAATTCATAATCATTTATAAAATAATTTTTTCCTCTATTTAATATATCATCATAGGCTTTTTGGGCTTTTGTTATATCATATTGTTGAATATATATCATTGTTTCAATTTCTTTCGATCTTATGAAGAAATATGTGTCATTTATTTTATCACTATTTTTAATAATTTTATCTATGATATAAATACAATCCTTAAATCTATTCATTTTAAATAAATTAACCAAATGATAATAATGTAATTTAAACCAATATACACTATTAGGTATAATTCTTTGTTTTTTATAAATAATTTCAGTAATATTTTTAAATAATTCTTTAATTTGTTGTTCAGGGTCTACTTGAGGTTGATTATCTTGTGCATCTTTATTATCTTTTTTACTCTTTTTGTCATCTTTTTTCACAGCTTTTGTGTCTTTCTTATCTTGCTTTGCAGGAGCTTTACCACCCTTGGCCCCAGCACCACCACCTATAGCTACTTCATTTGGTTTCAAATCAGTCACAAAATCTTCACCATTGTCAAAATTTAAAATTTTGTTACTTGTTTCAGATTTCGCTAATTTATTGAAATTTTCTATTGTTTTATATATTACTGTTGATGAATTAATGTATAATCCTTGACATTGATATATTTTACTTAATAATATTCTGAAATTAAAAATTAATTCATATCTTTCTTTTGATAGTTCTAAATCGTTTTTGTTATATTTAAGTGTTATGAAATTTTTTAATTCTTCTGATGTTATACGATTATTATCAGTTATTTCAGTTATTTTATTTTGTAATACAGTTACGTTATCTTTATAATTAAGGTCATTTACTTTAATTAATTTCACACATAATGTCAAATAGTTTATATCTTCATAAGCACTTAATAAAGCAATGTTTTCCCGGCATTCTTTTTCTATACGAATAAATGTTTCTTCTCTTAATGTACTAAAATTATTTTTATCAGGATATAAATTAAAGTTATCTTTATTACAAGCTTTGAATAAAATTAATAATTTACTATATTGTAAATAATAATACAAATTACAACCTAAGAAAGATTTTAATTCATCATCTACGGTTAATTTAATAATATTATTTAAAGCTGCAATATTTTTCTCATCTTCAGGAGGCAAATTGTTATAATAATTTATTTTATCTTCATTATGAGTCAAATTTGCATATTTTCCAGTAGAATAAATTTTATAACCTGAGTTGATTAATTGTGGTAAATCAAATTTTCTCATTATTTTATAATAATTCATAAAAGCTTCGTTGATGTAGCCTAATTCGGCGAGACATATAATTTTTAAAATTCTTGAAAATAGAGTATAATTAATATTTTTGCATATATCACAAGCTAAATATTCAGCAAGGCATAACATAGGAAGACAATTTTCGAAATTATTATAAGAAATTAAAATTTGACTTAATTCAATTAAAGCAACTAGTAAATCACCAGGTTTGATATTAAATTTTGAATTAAATATATCTATGTTTTCATTAATATCATTTAATCTATATGTTCCAAATTTTACATATATAGATGGATTTGGAATAATATTATTTAATATATAAAAAGTTATTTTAGAAGCAAATAAAGCGGATTCTCTTTGTTCATATAATGAATTATCATAACAATATTTTGCTAATTTATGTAAGGATTTAATAGCATAGCAAAAAGATGGTAAAACATAGATATTTTTTGTTCCTGAAGCATTTATATAATTTTCAAATTTAATATCTCTGAATCCTTTTATAGAATATAATTTTTGGAAAACTGTATCAATTTCTTCGTTGAAAAATACTTCGGCTTGTTTTAGACTTTTTTCTGTGCCCATTGAATAAAGGACTAAACTCATTTCATATAATATTTGAATCAATAAATAATTTTCTTGTCTTTTTTTTAAAACTTGTATACAATTTTTATATCCAATTAACATGTTACTTTGTAAAAATTGTAAAGATTTAATTTTATTTATGTATTCTTTATAATTTGTTGTAAAATTATATTTATATTTTGTCATAGACATTAATTCAATTTGATAATCTTCGTATTTTTTTCTACAAGAATTTACCGCTTTTAAAGCATTATTTGTATCATTCAAAAAACTTTCATATAATTTTTCACTTTTTTCTTTATCATTTCTCAACATATCACTTATAGATGTATAAATATTTAATTCTTTTGTCAAAATTGAATAATCTCTTTCAAATTCTAGTTGTTCTGGAGGAATTTCACCTGTGATCATTTGCTGTCTTTTATTTTTTTTTCTCGAATTTTTCCAATTTTCATAAATTTCTACTCTATGATTAATTTCATTTTGCTTATTTTGCGTATTTTGATTTGCTTTTTCGAAAATATGTTTTTGTCCTTCGATTAAAAATGATAAAGTAAATTGACTAAATAATTCATTTGTAACGTTGTTAAATTTTGTTATGAATTCACTTAATACACTCCATTTTTGTTTATAATAAGTACATTGTATAATAAATGTTAATAATTCTATGTATACATCAACATTAATCATTTTCGAATAAGAATTTAATAAATTTTCTTCATCAAAATTACTTCTGTTTGGTTTTAATGATTTTGATAAACTATAGAAATTTTCCACTGGAGCATCATATTTTGTTTCTGTCATTGCTTTTTTGAAATTCATTAATTCATATTCATAATCAAATTCGGTGAAATTTGAGTTACCTTTTTTTAAATAATTTAACCTAGTTAAAGCAATTTCACCAATAATAATTAAATATGACCAAATATTATTAGGGGTTGCCTTATAAGGAATGGTCTCACTATCATCATCTTCATTTTTAATAATTATATCATCACAGCAATTATATGGTGTTAGCATATCATATGCAATTATATTATATATGAAATATATCAAATTATCTAAATGAACATAATTTTCTGTATCATTTAAACATAAAGCAGATAAAGCAAATTGTTCAAATATTTTATTTAATTTTAGATATCTTTCGCTCATATTTCTTTCAAGTACATCATCGAAAGGGTCTAAAGGTTCTTCATCAGTAGCATCTTTATTTTTTGGATCTTTTTTCTTTTTATCATCTTTTTTTGGAGGTACTTTTTTTTTATCATCTTTTTTCCCACCTCTACTTACTGGTTTCTCGCCTTCTCCAGTCTCTGCAGGAGGAGTTTCGGCTTTAGGTGGTTCTACTTTTATGTCCTTTTGGTTGAAAAAACCTAATTTTATATCTAATAATTTAAGGTCATCATTTGCTTTTTTTTCGGCATATTTATCTATTTTTTTTATATCACATAATTTAAAATTGAAAAAATTATTAAAATCATAATTCATGAATTCTTTATGATTTGACTGTAAAAAATCAATATATAATATTATTCCTTTATTATAATATAAATCTGCTATCCAATAAAGTCTTTCTTTTATTTTATATATTTCATTTTCACTTAATTCACTATATGGAGGCTTTTTTTCTTCTTCAACTATACATCCGAAAAATTTTTCTTCAATTTGTCCCCCCATTTTTTCCAAATCTATATCTAACCCGACTGAATCCTGTGGCATTTCTTGTTTTATGGTAGTTAAATAGTCCCTAATTCTTACTTTTAATTTATATAAAATATCTCCTGATATAAATTGTAATTTTTGATTATAAATATTAATAATAAATTCATGATCTTCTTTTTTGATTTGGATACCATCTACTAAAGCCAAAATTTCAGCGAAACCTGAAGCACCACCAGCTGCTACACCACCTGCAGCAGGTTTTTTATCTTTTGGATCACCAAGCCCGGAAGTTGCAAATAGCCCACCGATGAAATTTTGAATTATTTTTTTAAGCATTTTATCAAGAAATTGATAATATTTATCTTTTGTTGCTCCTGATGTTATATATTTTTGTATAAATTTAATTCCTTCGGCTTTAAATCCATCCCATACTTCAATAATATCATTTATATTTAATTTATGTTTATCAACTTCATTTTGTAAATTGGGATAAAATTCTTTAGGTGGTTCAACTTCTGCCGGATTTGGTTTATTTTCTTTTTTATCTTTGACATTACCCGGAGATACCCCATTAAATTTTTCAATTAAAGAATCTAAAATATCTTTATGTATATCAAATTTAGCCTTTACTAATTCATTATAATCTCCACAACTATAAATAAATTCAACAATTTCTTGACATTCTTTTTCCATATCTTTTAGAACAGAATTTGGAATTTCCTTAAATTTCGGCTCTTTTGGTTTTTCTGGAGATGTCTGTTCTGGAGTATCCTCTTTTTTTGCTTCTTGTGGTTTAGCTTTAGCTTTGTCGCCCTTTTTATCTTTTGCATCGACATTTTCTTCTTCTTTTTGTAAATATATGTATTTAAATGGATAATATCTTTTATTTTTTAGACCAAGATCCATTATTAAACTTTTTTTGACAATATCTGATTCGTTTATCATGTTTCCTAATTTAAATATATTATAAATTACTAAAGAAGATATTTTTCTAAGATTAATATCCCAAATAAAATCAGGTATTATATTTATACCTAAATTCATCTTCATAAATATATTTAATAATTCCTTATATAAATTTTTTTTATTTATTATTTGGACAGAAGTATTATATAATTCAACAACAAACATTTTAATTAATTTATAATTTCTTAAATAGATTGCAATTTCTAAACCTAAATTTAATATATTTAAATTTTTCAAAATATTTTTTTGTTGTTTATATACATTAGATTCAACTCCATTATCAACTAAATGTTCATTTAATTTTAAATTATAAGTACTTTTAGCTAAATAATAGAAGCAATAAGCAACACCTTCTAATTCAAATAAAGATGAACGATAAATATAATCATATTTCAACTTATTTAATATTATTGAATTATTTTTATTATCTAATCTTATTTCTTTTATATCACTTTTTTCTGTGAAATAATTAAATACAATTTTACTTCTTTCTCTGCATATACTATAAAACTTATATTCAAAAGCAATTTTGCATACTTGATAAGATATAAAATGTATCGGAAGTGGGAAATATAATTCTACTTCTTTTGAAGTAGTACCAATTGTATTTACTATAGTATCATCATTATCATATGCGGCGTAGGCAAAAATATATTTTTCATTATTTTTTAAATTTTGAATTGTAACCGAATCTAATATAGGCATTATTTTATTAGTATTTGTTAAGGTTGTATTATTTAATTGAACAATATTTGAACCAGTTGAAATTTGTCCAAACATTTTTACTTTTGATATATTATGATGTATTTTGTCAAGCTGATCTTTTTTGATTTTTATCAACGGGAAAATAAAAGTACAATTTTTCGAAGTTTTATGAATTAAAATAGGCTCCGGAATCTTTTCTACTTTATCCACCATTATTGGTTTATATAATAAATTATATGGATAATAATAATATGATAATTGATTAGTATTAGCGTTAAATCTTTCTAAAGATTTTATCAAAAAAAAATGTTTCAAATAATATTTATATCTTTCATCTTCTTCTTTAATAACTTGGTCAATATTTGTATTACTTATTGTTAATAAATATTTTTGATCTTGTTTATTTTTTGGTCTCATGGAAGCTAAGGAAGCGTTATATAAAGCCATTAAATATGAATTTTTATTTATGTTTAATTTCATTATTTTTTCGCTTTTTGTCAAAATTGGTTTATCCGGTTGAAGTTTTCCTCCTTCTTGCAAAATTTTTTTTAAATCGTTCATATTTGTTTTAACTTGTACAGCTGATTCTCCTTTTATTATATCTAATTTTTTTAAAGTTCTTTCTGGTAAATTCAATTTAGGTAATAATTTTTTCTTTTCTTTTGTTTTTACCAAATTTTTTTTACCTTTTTTCAAATTTTCAAAAATTGCCATTTTGTCTACTATTGAATCACCACTTTTTATATACATTCGATAATATTTCATTTTTAATTCGATATAAATACAATTTAAATCATTTTCATGTTCTGTTACCCAATAATTAACTGATATACTATTTTTATTTTTTTCATCATTTAAATATATGCTTTTTCCATCATATAAAGGTGATACGAAATTATTAGGATCTTTTTCTTTTTCTTTTTTATTTAAATAATTATTGTATTCACTTTCGATATAATTAACTTCGAAATCTTCTTCATTTATTATATCAGGATCAGCCTTTGATATACCTTGTTCAGTTAATTGCCTATAATTAACTCTTCTTTTTTTATTAATTTTTTTAACATATTCATCATATTTTCCATTTATTTCATTATTTAATTGATATATTTTATTGTTATCACAAGTAAATGAAGTATATGTCTGTTTATTCTCACGATTATCAACACCGAATATATCTTCTTTTTCTTTTGCTTTTTCAATGAAATCCAAAGTATCCTTCAATACCACCACACCAGTTGCGTTGTTGCCCGTCCTTTCGGCATAATCTCCTAATAATAAACTAATATATCCATATATGACTACATCTTTATGAGTAATATTTGTTAAAACATAATGTATGCAAAATAATGTATTAAATATTTGAGACATTGTTGCATTTATTACTTGTTGTATTTCATTTGCAAAATTTTCTTCTAATTCATTTTTGATAAAATTAAAATAGTCTATGTTTTTCAAATAATTTTTTAAATATTTCTTATAAATTAAAATGCATATATCATAAAGGAAATTAGATCTTGTATTCAAAAAATAATTACCACATTCATCTTGTATTGCCATTATATAACCAAGTTGCTAATAAATCCAATTTTTCAAAACTATAATTTAAACTTAAAAACTGATATTGTCTACCACTATGTTCATCAGTATTGGATTCTTCAGATTGAGCACCTGTACCTTTATCTTTATTATCATATGAATTTTCTAATTCATATAAATGTCGAATAATTTCAGCCTCTCTTTCGATAACATAAAAATTTTTATCATTCAAAAAAGTCAAATTTACATAAAAATGCGAAAAATTATAATTAATGTAATTTGGATCCATATTCTTCCCTTGTATAGTAATTTCTGGTTCAATTTTCACGTAATTCATTCTTGGGGTAGCATATGGACAATTACTTATTAATGGATATACATCAACTATGGCATTTAATTTTTCGTTATCATCTGATAAATCAGGTGAAGTACCTTTAGTGATAATTATATAGGGGAAAAATTTATTGTTTTGTTCACCTAAAGTTATTTTTTGGTCTTTTTCATATAAATTATCTTTAAATATTTTAACTGGTAAAGCTATAGCTCTTTCATTTTGTTTTATATCCTTTTTTATTTTATAATCATTTGACATAACTACACGTATATTTGTAATAGCTTTATTAGGATTATGTGATCTCCTTATTAACAAATATACAAAATTATGTTCTAAATTTTCAATTTTTTCATATGGATTAGGTACGGCATTTTCATCACTGTATTTTTTTTCACTTTTTTTTGGTGCATCTTTTTTTGCATCTTTTTTATCTTTTTTGTCATCTTTTTTTTTTTGTCTTTTTTGTTATCTTTGGCAACTAAGGCTGCTAATTGACTATTTTCTTTATCCATATTAGATATGTATTTTCCTGCTTCTCTTAATTTTTTTATTTCTCTTTTATAATTATTTATATTTAAATCTAATGGTATTTTTTCATATCCATTTGGAATATTAGCATATTGAATTGAACTCATTTGTATATCTACCTCAGATACATAAGGATGTTCTACATGTCTATATTTTATTCTTATATTCAAACTATCAATTAATTCTATGAATTCTTTATACATATTACAATCATAACAAGACTTTAACAATTCCACATGTAATTCTATTGGGACATTTCTAGACGATTGTTCATAACTCCTTACTACTTTTTCATTATTTACATTTATTGCTTCATTTAAAATATCTTCGTAATTTTTTTCATTTTGTTGAATTTTTGTATTTAATTCTATAACTCTTTTCTTTTTATCTATGAATTCAATAATACCTTTTTTTATGTTATCAATATCAGGTTTCATTAAAGTATTATATACATAACTTATCATATTTTGCTTCCAATCATATTTTGCCCCTTCATGATTTACTATACTATTATATAAGCTTAAATTAGATATAGAATTTATCGCACAAATATTTCTATTCAAAATAATTTCATCAATTCTTGCCTTATCTTTCTCTTTATCTTTATTCTCCGCATTTTTATCACTAGTATCATATGTTTCTTCCAATTTTTTTTTCCAAGATTCAAAATTTAAATTCCCACTCAAAATTCCATATTTAAACTCAAAATATCTTAGATGTTTAAAATTTTCATTAAAAATATCCTGCATATAATCTGGCAGAGGCCTCTGTTGTTCTTCAACAGATTTCAAATCAGATAATTTATTGATTCCCTGAGTAATAAAACCATAAGCTGCTTTGAAACCTTTACAATCCTCATAAAGGAAGCCAATTAATAGATATAATTGGGTCCTGAGCTTCATATATTTTACATGAGATAAAACTATGTTTGATTCCATTAAGGTTAAGACCCATTCTAAAAATTCAACGCCATGAATTGAATAATTATATTTTCGCATTTTTTCGATATAATTCGCGAATAATATTGCGATGTTGTATATAATATAATATAATTTTTCTCTTACTGTAGATGTTAGTTGGACATATGTTTTTTCTATTTCTGTTTGAATTTTTTTGAAATATATTTTAATGCAATCGACTGTATCACTTTTTCTAATTTCTGGATCATGATTAATTTTTGAAGCTAATTCTGTTTCTATATTTGATATAAATGAAGTAAGGTTTTTTTCAATAGATTGTAATTTTGCCATTTCTTCATCTATTTTCTTCAATTTTTCTGTTTGTTTTGTTGGGTCTTCTACTAGCTCGGCTCTATCAACCATATCATTTTTTTTCTGTTTCATTTTTAATTGTTAATTTATTTGATTTTTAATTTATAATGAGAAATTTTAATTATTTTTAAATAAAATGAATACCATTTTCCACTCCCTAATTCAAATAATACTATTTTTGTTAAAATTTTAAATTTTATCTACAACAAAAATAATATTATTATTCGAATTATTTTTAAATACAGTTTCG
>JAJJKP010003816.1:0-18168 GCA_023805685.1 Ostracodinium gracile
CCCCAATCCCCAATCCCCAATCCCCAATCCCCAATTACTCTTATTTTTCTAATAAATTTATTATATATAAATTAATATTATAGCTAATTAATTATTTTTTAAAATTAATAATTTAATTTTAAAATAATATATATCATTTGGTGTCCAAAAATTTTTATTATGAAAAGTCAAACGTCTGAAAACGACTCAAAAGGCGATAGCATTTTTGAGCCTATACCAGAATGTGAATGGCACACAAAAGATCCTTTAACTGGAGAAATATTCTTTTTATCAAAAGGTGTCCTCTATTCAAAACTTCCTTCTAAAGAAAAACAAAAAATTATTTCCATTACTCCTCAAGATAATAAGTCAGACCCCCAAAAAAAAGATAAAAACGTAAACAAAGATCCTAACAAAAAAAGAGATGATTCCATTTTTTTATGCAATTCGGCAAAATTTTCGAATACATACAAAGGAAATAAAGTTCAAATATTTGGAGGCCAATCTATAGCCAATTGTAGTTCTTCAAATGATTCATTTGGAGATAATTATGTCATTGTTACTAATATTGTTCATATAGGTATAGTTGAATTAGAATTTATATGTCCAATAACATGTTTTAATTTATTATTTGGTATGATATCACAAAAAGATTTGGACGGTGGTAGTATAAGTGTGAAAAATTATAAAAATTTTAAAACAAGTTCTAGAAGGAATGTCACGATGAAAATAAATTATTGGAAAAAAGAATGTACCTTTTATTTAGATAACATTAAAGTAAACTCATATAATTTTAAGGAAGAAGAAACTATACCTATTGTTGTATTTAAAAAAAGAACTTCATGTGTAATATTAAATCCATTAGTTAAATATTATTTATCCCCAATAAATTCAAATTTATTCGATAAAGAAATATTATTTAAATTAAAAGAAAAAATTAAAATAAATGATTCAAAAGATTTAATACAATATTTAATGAATAGCTTTAATAAAAAACTTAATATAAAATTTGCCTTTGGAGATACGAGCGAAGAAGGTACAATTAATAATTTTATCTGTGCCAAATTCGATAAATTTTCGAGCAAGGAAATAAAACAAAATTTTGATAAAATAAATATAAATGATAACTTATCTTTAGTTGGTTTTAAGACTATTAAAGAAATAAAAAAAAATATTGTAAATACATATGATTTAAGTTATTCAAATGTCCAAGCATATTTAACTAAATTAAATTGTAATTATTTAACTAATATTAAAAACAAAGATACAGATAAAGATAAGGAGAAAGAGAAAGAAAAAGATAAAGAATTAGATGAAGATTTTGCTAATTGTGTATTAAAATATTTGTTGGAAAATTTCAGAAATATAAAAATTTATAAAAATCAAAGTGTTACAGATTTAGAAAATAAATTTTTAGAATATAAAAATAGTAATAAAGAAGATATATTTGATTATATGACACAATATTCAGATAGCTCATATAAAGATATTTTTGAAGATAATAATAATCAAGATTGTATTGATTATATTAAAAAAGAAGATTGTTTATTATTAATAAAAAAAAATAAATTAAAAATTATCCAAAGAGAAAATAATGGTCTTTTTGATTTGACAAATTTCTTTGAATTTAAAGATTTAAATATAAAAGGGGCTAATTATGTTATTTATGATAGAAATGATTTGAAATATTTATTACAAAATTTAGATGTAAAGGAGTATTTTTCATATTATCCGAGTTTTAAAAAAATAAAAGTTTTATCAGATTTTTTGAAATGTGTTGAAAAAGGACTAAAAATTGGAAATAATAAAATATTAATAAGTCAAATGGAAGCCATCTATTTTTATAGTACTTTAATAAGTTATTTAAATTTTTCTTCTTTTGTTACCAAAATTAAAAATATTTTAAAACCAAGTAAAGAATCGGATTTAGATATTTCAAAATTAAAAAAAGAAAGTTTTGCTTCAGTCGAGAAAAAAGCAAATGAAAAAGATAATTTACTTTTACTAGATTTATTTCCCTTTGGATGCTTCAGTGGTGAAATTGAAGATGATTTACAAAATTTAAACAGTTCATCTTCAATGGATAATAATGTAAATTATGAAGAATATTTAGAATTTATGGTTAAAGATCCTTTAATTCATGCAAAATTATTGAAAATTGTGAATAAAATAATTATACAATTATCCACAAAAAATGAAAATTTGAAAATTTTCGGAAAAAATAATATGCTTAATTCATACGAAAATTTGGCTACTTTTGTGAATTATCCATTTAGTAGTAAAGTACCTTTAACTACAATCACTGATAATGGTTTTTACTGTGAAAATGCTTTTACTAACGAATTAAAATTATATGACACTAATCATAAATTAGTAGATACAGATATGCTAAATTCAAATGAAAACATAGAATTATATCTTAAAGAAAATATCCCTTCTTATTTACCTAATTCTCCCTTAAAAGATTTATCACCCATAATTAATTCTTCATATATTGTTAATAACATGAATTTTACCACTGAAAATAATGACAAAATTATATTATATCACGTAAATGAAAAAGTACCTATATTAGCAACTTGTTCAAAGCAAGGTTTGGTCAATATTTATTCATATGCTTTGGGTCTAAAAAAATTAGGAAGTGTAAATATTTTAAAAGGTATAAAAAAACCACAAAATTTCGCAGAAATTGGAGATATTGCAAAATTGAAAACTTTAAATCAAGTGAAAAGTTTTGAAGATTATTTAAATAATAAAAAAACATTGAATGATACTTATGGCAAAAAGTTAATAGATATAGGGAAAAATAATTATAATTATTTTAAACCAAAAATTACTGAATTTGTTGTTGATGAAGAATCTTTAAAAACATTAATATCTATGGGATTTAAAAGAGAAGTATGTATCAAAGCCTTAAAAGAAAAAAAGAATAATTTTGATAATGCTTTAGATTATATTCTAAGTAATCCTCAACTTACAGAAAATACTGCTAAAAACGATGTAACTTCTGGAGTTTCTTCTTCTTCGAAAAATTTCATTGGCAAATGGAGTTGCCCTCAATGCACTTATGAAAATAATGGTCTAGATAAATGCGAAATGTGTGAAGGAAAAATCCCTGATGATATATTTGAAAAATTTTTAAATGATTATACGAAAGGAATATCTAATGAGGAAAAGAAAGAACCAAAAAAAGAAGAAGTAAAAGAAGAAAAAGTTGAAAATAGAGATTTAAATTTAATGGAAGATAACGATGTTATTTACAAAGATGTCTTAATAAAAAATATTCATATATGTTACGATCCATATGGTTCAGATCCTTTCTCACCTTTTATTTTAATAGCTATATTATTCAATTATGTCGAGAATAAAATGATTGTGAATACTTATAAATTAATGATAAATCCTTTATGTTTAAATTCATTTATACAATTTAATAATGGAAAATATACAGAAAACATTACAAATAAAAGAGAACTTGATCTTAAAGTAATAATGAGTATTTTAAATCAAAAATATTTTTATAATGTGAATATTTTATATCCTATATTTATTGGAGAAAATCAAAACAACGGAAATAATAATTATGTACATTTAATACCTGTTGATCATCAAACTCATGAAATTAAAGTACAATCATTTTTTGATTCTTGCGCCTATAATTATAATTATTACGAGAAAAATCATAAAGTTAAATCTTTATCATTATTCGCACTTAATGAAGAACCCGAAAAAAATTACGCTATCACCGAATACTTAATCCAATGTCCTTTATATGTCTTTGATGCAAATAAAAAAAGTAATATGATAGTAGTATCAAAACCATTTAATATAGAGAACAATATTTTTAAAAATGTTCTTCAAAAAATAAGCAAAGAAGAATTCATTACTGAATTAAAAATATTCCAAGATGAAAATCATTTATATATTGTATCTAAAGGTGGTTATATATCAATATCAAAAGATACTCATAATATCATAGAAGAAAAAGGATTTGACGTAATACATAATATAGAATTATTAAAAAGAGTTGTTCCTATATATGATAAAAACTTTAAAGAAATCACAGAATTTATGATATATGATGAAGTACAAAGTATATCAATTAAGGTTAAAGCTGATGACAAAGATTCAAAAAAAGAGGAAATAAAAAATGATGATACAAATCGTAATGAAAGATTTGATTTAAATAAATTGAATATAAAATTATTTAGTGTAAATGATATAAATAATTTATCAAATTTATTAGATACTGAAAAGGTAGAAATTATTATACCAAAAAAAGGAGAATCATTTAATGATTATAATTCTGATAATGAAGTAAAAGGACTAGTACATGTAAATGATAACTATTATAATAAGATATATTTTGACATTAATAAAAAAGGAAAAATAATAAAAACATTAAAATTAAAAAAAGGACAATTTGTTCTTTCTACAGATATAGATATTGCCTTTAATTTAAAAAATGATTTATTACAAAAAAATCCATTGACTATTAATAATAGATCAACAAATAAAATAGAATATAATGAAATGACTTCAAAATCTATAACAAAAGAAGATTTATATAATTATAAAAATATGATACCGTTAACAGTATATGATTATAAAGGAGCTCAAAGTCAATATTCTATAAATGTTAGTAACTTAGTAACAGGGGCTCACCGCTTTGTATCAAATTACCCAAGGCCTGAATTTTTATTTTCTCATATCAATAATGAAATAATGATAATTGATAATGTTATTATTTCTAGTGATGTAATTGCTAAAAGTATCGATTTACCATTTGGAGAAGGTCTAATATTTTTAATGAATTCTTTGGATTCAATAGAAAAAGCTAAAGAAAAATACGCAAATATGAATTACACAGATTTTGAAGCATATATAAAAGAAAAAAAAGATAATAATGAAGATTTATATGATTGTGATCCTGTATGTTATTTAAAAATGGGAAATAATGAAATAATAAGTTCTACTTTAATCAAATCAAAGAAATGCAAATATATATATTTATTACCACTTAATGGTCGAGACGGAAATTTGCAAAATTTCGAGACAAAAATGATGTCTTTATTATTCTTTGGTGTTCAAGGAAAAATTAATATCAATAGTTTAGAGAGAATATTTGAAGACAAATCTAATTATGTTTTTGCTAAATTTGGCCAAAAAGCTACTATAGAAAATTTGAAAATTGAAATATATGGATACAAATCAGATGATAATAAGAATAGAATATTAATAGGATCAAAAGAAAATTTAACAATTAATGATATAATAATAAATAAAGATATTGATTCTGAATTTTACGTATCTAAAAATACATTAAATAATTATCAAAAAAATATAATAGATTATATAGACATAGAAATAACTAATAATTTAAATGAGAATGATTACTTCGACATAATCAGTGCTTCAGCCGGTTTCACTACGTTTAAATCATTCGATAACAAAAATGATTCAGACATTTCAGAATTATCTACGGAGAAAGATAATGAGATAAAAGATGATGGCATGTATAATGAATTAGTTTCTGAATTTTATAAATTCTTATTGAATAAAGATTTATTAGAGCAATTTATTTTAATATTTGTACCTTATCTTATTGACGAATCATATGACAATAATAAAAAAATAGCAATTTTAACATATTTTAATTCTATATTCAGTAAAAATGGTGAAATTAAATCAAAAATTATTGCACAAATTGATTATTATAAATTCATTGTTCAAAATATTTTAAATGATAATAATCAAACTTTATCAAATATATCAATTAATTTTATATTAGATTCACATCAATGTCAAAATATAGACAAAACTATTGAAGAAGCTTTTTATAAAATACTAAATAATTTCAAAGATATCGATTTTACTAATAATGGCCTTAATAACTTTGTAAAATTATTATCTATGTTAAATATAGATCAAAATATCTTCAAAGAAAAAGCATTATCTCTTATTAATACATGTCTGAAAAATATTGAAGATAATAAATTCCAATCAAAAGAGCAAATATATTTAGCTTCATTTTTACTATTAAATAGCTTCCCTTCTGATCAAATTTTATTCAATACTCCTTTATTAGCAGAAGAAAATAGCACAAGTCAAGTTGATAATAATAATCCATTTAAAAAAAATGATACCACAAAAAATAATATATCAAATGTTCCTAAACAATCATCCATTAAAATATTAAATGCCCTAGATTATAAATGTAATGTTCAATTCCATAAAGAATTCTTCAACATTTTCCTCTTTATGAAAGAAACAAATGTAATCGAAGAAATAAATATATATTTCGATGATACTAAACAAGTTATTCCAGCACAAGGATATAATTTCAGGTTACAGATATATTCAATTGTCGGTGAAAAAGAATTTGATATAAAATCTTCAAAATACTATTATGATCATAATTGGAAATTATTAACTAAAACATATGGAAAAATGAAAACAAATATGAAAAATAAAGATTTAATAGATAAATATTATAGCGATGAAGAAGTACAATGCGAAGGATGTTTAAAAAAAGAACCAATAAAAGAATTATCTTATATAGAAAATCAAAATAATGTTTTAAAAATCAATTTCAAAAAATGGAATAACGAATTCATTACCCGTTATTTATATATAGAATTATCAATAAACGACGGAACCAAAGAATTAAATCAAATTCCAAATATTTTAGTTTTCCCTGTCATTATTGGACATGAATCTCCTATAAAATTACCTACTCAAGAAAATTATGAAAAATGCTTAAATTATTATTCTCCGAATAAAAAGAATGTATATAATAGAATAAAAGAAATAAGTTATTATGAACCTGGTAATGATAAAAATAGATTATTAATTGAATATAATGATGAAAAGAGTAGAGTATCAAAACAAGATGAAAAAAAAAGTAAAAATAATGATAGTGAATTATCATCGTTATTTAATTCATTGAATGCAAGGAAAAAAGAAATTTCGAATAAAATTGAAATATTAGTTGATAAGAAAAAATCCAATGAAGAAAAGGAAAAAACAAAAACTGAAATATATGACATAAATAAAAATATAGAATCAATACAAAATCAAATAAATGAATATAATCCAAAAACTTCATTAAGTAAAAATCATAGTTTCAATATTCAATTAATTAAAATATTAATAATTGAATTAAACAACAAAAAAGATTTAGAATTAGGAGATATATTTAATACAATAGTACAATTAATAGATATATTTTTCTTTAATCAAGTAATATACAAAGGATTATATAACCAAATATCTAAATTTATATCTAATAATTTCTTTAATAAAGCAACAAAGGAACAGAAGGAAAAATTATTTGATAATTTGGTAAAAAAATATTTAGATAACGAAAATATTTATAGAAATATAAGAACAATTATATCAAATATAATATGGAAAAATTTTGACATAACTTTATTTGTTTCAGAATTAAAAAAATGTTTTGATAAAAATAATAAAATTTCATGGGAAAATAAAAATTTCCCAAAATTATTTTACAAAACTTCAATTTTAATCATGATAATAATGAATAAATTATCAGTGAAAGAAGAAAGAGATTTATTATCTTTAAAAGATATGTCAGAAAATTATTCACAATTTATTAATGAAATAATGAATAATGATAAAAATTTAAAAGCAGAATATTCAACTTTAATATTAAAAAGAATTTTATCGTTGTATAATGAACATTTATCATTAGTAGATAAATATGAAAGAATAAAAAATAATAAACCCGAAAAAACAATTGATTTCTTAATAGAACTATTATACGCAAATAATGACCAACAAATTAAAGATAAAATAGAAAATATAATACAATTATTATTAGACCCATATCGCAAAGATGATAAAAAGCAAAATCCTGCAACTATCACATTAAAAACTGTATCAGTGGATTATGTTTTGGGAGAACCAATAAAAATTAAAGAAGGAAAAGATGAAAAAACTGAAAAAAATGAAAAAAATGAAGACATCGAATGTTTTGGAGATAAAATTATTGTTATGATACAAAAAAAAATATTAAAATATATTGATTCAATTAGTAATAAAAAAATTATTGAAAATGATGATAATAAATTAGAATATTTATTAAGTCTATTGAATACAAGTTATACATTAAAACAAAGTGAAGACGAAGAATCTAAAATATTAATAAAAAAACAAAATAATCAAATAATTGAAGGATTTATTAAAATATCTTCATTATTTAAAGATAATAAAAAAGTTGAATTTTCAAATATTAACAATTTTTGGAGATATTTAACAAATTTATTAGAAAAAGGCAGTTTAGAAATGATGTTTTATAATAATAATTTTATAACTTTAGTAATAGATTGTTATTTAAATTTAGATAAAGATTTACAAATATTACTATATACAAAATTGACAAAATTATTTTTTAAATTATATACAAAGAATGAATATAAATTAAACGAAGATATTGCTACACAAATATTAACAGTCATAATACATATAATGAAAAATAAATTAAAACAAAAATATGAAGAACATTTATTAGATTTCATGAATAATTTATTAGAAATTTTATTATACGGAAAATATTCGAACACGCATAATAAAGATGAAATAAAAATAAATACTGGAAATTTCATAAATATTAGTGAAAATGATAAAAATTTATCATTAATAAAAGAATTGTTTGTTTTATCTAGTCAATTTTTGTTGTTGAAATTAAACTATTCTTCATTTGGACAAAGTGAATGTGGTAATAAAATTATATATAAAAGAAGTTGTTTTATTGAATATGTATTGATAATTATAGAAATGTATATAAAATTATTCTTTACTGAAATAAAAGAAGAAGATATTTCGAAAGAAGATTTTCATAATTCATTAAAAAATTATTTGATATTCTTAATATTTAATAATATTAAAGAAAAAATGAATCTACCTCCAGTACTTTCTCATTTATTTAAAATCAGAGAACATGTCAATAAAATAATTAACTCATGCACAGAAAAAAAATCATTAATCAAAGGATGTCTAGATAATATAATGATTATAGTCAGAAATGTAGATGAAATTACTTATGATAAAATAAAAAAAGGAAGTATATCTTATAAAAAGGGATTAAAAATAATAACGAAATTATTTAATACTTTATGCATTTTATTAAATGTTTTATTAGTTAATGATGAAATTACAAAATATTTCGCTTTTGAATTAGGTGGATTCAAATTCTTTATAGATAGAATAAATTTACATAACACACAAAGCACTGGAAAAGAAAGTAAACCAAAAAAAATTAAAAAAGAGAAAAAAAATAAAAATTTAATAGGTGGTGTAAATGAAATGGAAAGTGAATCAGAAGAAGAGGAAGAAAAAAAAGAAGAAGAAAAAACCGAAGAAACCATAGGAGAAATAAATGATGAATTATTAAAAATGACGGAAACAAATGAAAATGGACTTAATTTAAATAAATATTTAGATACAAAACAGCAAGAATTTTTAGATAAATTTGTTTTTTATAAACAACAATCCTTATATAATAAAAATAGTTTATTCAGCAAATTAAATAATAATAATTTAATATCTCAAAATAGTCCATTCTTACCACTCTTTAATAACTCTTCGTTAATAGAAGAAAAAATAAAATATTTGAAAAAAGATGAACATGATTCAAGTACTTATAATGATGATTTAGCATCTTATAAAACAGAGGAATTTGCTACAACTAAAAGATTAACAATTAGTGAATCTAGTGGAAGCCTTGTTCCTACATATAATTGGTGCAATAAAAAAAAGCCAACAAATGGGTATGTTATAAGTCGGGATATGAAAGACAATCAATTTTATGAAGAAAATATGGATTTTCAATTAAGTTATCCAATTGATCTAAAAGAAGTATTAATAACATTTTCACAAAATGTAAAAACAACAGAAGAATTTCCAGATATATATTTAGAATGTGGTCTTGGACAAAATAAATTAGATATTTGTGTAAAACTAGATAGATTAAGAGATGAACAATATAATGAAAGAGCAGTTATTGCATATGGATTTAATTTCTATAGTAATAAACCCGAAATATTAAAGGATGATGAAAATTATATAGAAAATTATTTAAACCAAATCATAAAATGTCATGCACAATATTTCAGATTCATAATTCGTAGACCAGTTATATTATCCAATAAAACAACACATGTATCAGATATTAATAACGATAAAATAATTATTGGTATAAATTGCATATCATTAACAGGTGCAAAATTTGTTAATCAACTAAAAGTTCTTGATTATATTGGCGAAAAAGAAAAAAATATTAGTATAAAAATAATAAGTACAATATTTACCAGTGAATTCATTGAAACTTTAAAATACATAGCACAAGATAAAAGTATTTTTGAAAACATAAAACAAATATATAATGCTTTTGAGCCAAATATTAATAAATATGTATCAATATTGAGCAAAATTTTAATAAATGCATCAAAATATAACTATGAATTAGGAGAATGGCTATTACATCGTCTATTGAACATTGACCATGGACAGATCTATGCAAAATTGGCAGTGGAAATTATGAAAAATAATGCTGAATATGTTGATAAAAGAATAAATAAATATTGTTCATTTTTATTTAAGGAAATAAAAAATTGTGATGAAAATAAAAAATTGGAAAATATAGGATATTTCATTGAATATTTTTGTCTTACTTTAAATGGATTATTGTTATCACCTTTTATTGATAAAATAAAAATAAATATTGATTTGGATGAAATAAGAAATATTATGTTCAATTTACATAAATATAAACAAATCAAAAAAAAACTTATTAATTTAATCACTATAATATTATTACCACATGATAAAGTTATCCTAAATGAAAATGAAATCGATGCAAGTAAATTTTATCATCCAAATAATTCATTAAAAACTTTAACAGATTTATATAATAATAGTTATTCATATGATTATACTGAATTATTATCTTTCCTTGTATCTAATAATTTAAAATTCGAAAAAGTTTTTGTAGAAAACGAAGCAGCTAAATATTTCTGTGATTTAATTCTTGATGAAATAAATTCAGGTATACGTGGCAGAAATATGTTATTTATGATAGAAATGTTAAAAAATATGAGTTATAATTCAGATTTTACTGATTTTATCAGAAAAAATGACTATGATTTTAAAATTTTTGATAGTATCAAAACAAAAAATGAAAAAAGTGATTCTATTTTAATTAATAATAATTCATTATTTTTGAAAAATATTGTACTATTTTTAAGAAATTGTATTTCTGGCAAAGAAGATTGTTATAAAAGATTAGCAGAAATATTAATTAAAGATTTAGATATTTGTAAACAAAAAGTAGATAAAGAATATGCTAATAATGTACTTATACCTTTATTAAGTATAGAAAAAGTGACTTATGTATGCGTTCATCCCATTAATGAGAAGATTAAAAGTAATTATTGCTCTTATATTAATTTAGAATCCTCTAATAAATTAATTGAATCTGAAGACACAAAAAAGCAAAATATAACAGAAAGTAGCACTGGAGTAGATTTGAATCCAAAAAATAAAAATTTCAAATTATCAAAATTTGTTCAAGAATTAAAAAATTCAGACTCAGAAACTAAAAAAACATTATTTTCTAAATTATATTTGAATCAAAAAGGAACAACTACATCAGAATCAGAAAAACAAACTCAAAAATCAATAATACCTGAAAGTGACCTTACTGAAGATTATCAAAATAAATTTACAAAATTATTCAATTCATTCGAATATCAAAAAGATCAAAAGTTTGCACATATGACTTTTAAAAAAGTTGTAAGTTCCAAAGGATTAACGGGTGCAAAATTAAAAACTCAAATAGTAAACAATGTATCAAATCAGGGTCCATTTTTAATTATATTATATCCTTCAAAAGAAGATAAATATAATAAAGTTGTGACATTCTTTTTTTATAATGGTACTTTCCCTGCGATTACTTTACCTCAAAATAAAGATGAAAGTGATGAAAATATACTCATACCATATAATGCCCAGAATATGATATGTCAAATAAATGATAAAAATTATATTACAGCTAAATTTAAAGCCGAAACAGATTTTAGTTATAAAGAATATGAATTAGGTTCTATATCAATTGAAGAAGAATCAATTATAATGACTATTATGGATATAATTACCTTATATTTGAATTATCCTAAAAGTAGTAACGTAAATCCTTATATAGATAATATTACTATTTTTGATAAAAGTGGAATGGATGATTTCTATTACTTAAATAGTATTTCAGATTATGAAATATACATAGGTAAAAAAGAAGATGCTACTAGTGTAAAACCTATTAATACATTTAATACTTATTCTAATAATAAAATTATTCCATTGAAATATATAGATGAAATAGGAAGTTTGAATATTGATTATGTAAAACGAAATAAATATTATCATGAGGCCCATCCTTATTGCTTAACCAGAGATAATCCAATTTTCGAAATTCCTTCAAATATTAAGATGAAACAATTAAAAGATATGCTTTATTCAAGTTTAATTCCATTCAAAAATTTGAAAAACGGAGAAATTTTATCAGATGAACAAAAAGTTGGAGATATTGAGAAATATACAGATACAAATATAGTCGATATTTATTATGATATACAATCATTAAAAGATTTTAGAACAAAAAGTATAAATGGAGAAATACAACTAAATATAGATTTTGATAATACAATATCATATAATGTAAGTGAATATGAACCAAATTTGCCAGTTTTACATGAATTTGAAAATTTAGGCGGTATTAAACAAATAATAAATGTACTTAAATCAACCATAAAATCATGGAAAAATAAAAAAGTTGAAGAATTTTGGCTAAAATGGATTGATAACGTGGATAAATTTAGTCAATTACCATCTTTCTTTAGTGCTTTAATTCGACATCAAAAATGTTTTAATATATTATTTAATTTATTATGTGGTGTATATGATAATGATTCAAGCGTACAAGATATAGGAATAGATGCCTCAAAATATATTTTAGAAATATTAGGTAATTCCTTCGCAGAAAATAAAAGTA
Organism: Ostracodinium gracile; assembly: GCA_023805685.1. Taxonomy (NCBI): domain Eukaryota; phylum Ciliophora; class Litostomatea; order Entodiniomorphida; family Ophryoscolecidae; genus Ostracodinium; species Ostracodinium gracile. The sequence goes on from JAJJKP010003816.1 coordinate 13,052, forward strand.
GTAAATTAAGACAAATTGCAATAGAAAATGGAATTTTCGGCAATCTTTTGGAAAAATTGGAAAATTTGACACATGAAAAATCGAGAAAATATTTACCTAAAACAGAGCAGGAAGAAAAAGAGGAAGAAGAAAAAGAGAAGGAAAAAGAAAAAGAATTAGAAAAGAAAAAGAATGAAAATAATTATAATAATAAAAAAGCAAAAGGTGTCGGGTATGGTAGTGATAAAACGGGAGATAATAAATCATGGGATGTTAATTTATATTTAGAAGGCAAAAAAACAAATTCTTCCCAAGTTGTTGTTATAATAAAATTATTAACACATTTCTTTAATTCTCAAAGTTTCGAAATGAATCAAAATTTAATGAGAGTATTTTTAGAATCTCCTATTTTGCCCTGCTTAGAAAGTGCCTATCGCGGTGGTACTTTATTAGAATTGTCAAAAGATGCTAATTTATATTTGACATATCTTCAATTAACTGTAGTACTATCAAAAAATCATAGTTTAATCCCCCTTTTATTAGATATAAGTAAAGATTATAAACCAATCCAAACACAAAGTGTTTATCATTTATTATCCTTATTATATGACGGTGCTAAAATATTTATGAATTGTTTAAAACAAAATACTAAAAAAGAAAAATCAACTGAAGAAAAATTGGCAACAGAAATAATAAATTCATATGATATTATTTCTAAAAATATAAAATTATATCAGAGTAAAACTGAAAGCGGTAAAAATTATACAGAAATATTAAAATTACCTGTAGAAAAAAGTTATCCATTATTATTAAGAGAATTAGCTTTCGATTATATGAATATGAGAAATAGTAAAGGTAATTTAGAACATTGTTATTCATCTTATTCCTCAGGAGAACCAACCCAAGCGAAGGCAATAAGATTAGCTCAAGAATTTGCAGACTTACCTAGGGCCCTACCATGTGAAAGTACTAATTCAATATATGTTAGAGTAGATAACAACAATATGGATTATATGAAAGTATTAATAATAGGTAGTGAAGGAACTCCTTATTCCAATGGTGCTTTCTTATTTGATGTATTTTTCGATAATCAATATCCAAATGCACCACCTAAGGTAACTTTAATGACAACGGGAGGTGGAACAACAAGATTTAATCCTAATTTATATTCAAATGGAAAAGTATGTTTAAGTTTATTGGGAACTTGGCGTGGACAATCAACAGAAAATTGGGACCCAAAAATATCAACACTTTTACAAGTTTTAATTAGTATTCAATCTATTATAATGAGTGATTTAGTATATTATAATGAGCCTTCCTGTGAAAGTGAAATGGGTACCCCCAGTGGAGAAGCTAAAAATGAAGCATATTCCAATATAGTAAGATATGCCAATATTAAATATGCTATGATTGGACAAATTAAAGAACCTTCATTAGGATTTGAAGAAATTATTAGAAGACACTTTTATTTGAAAAAAAATCAAATATTAAAAGAAGTTAAAGGTTGGATTGAAAGAAGTAAAACAGCCACAGCTAAATATACTTCTTATAGTTATGACCATAATTCAACATGGGCAAATAAATTTAATAAAACAGGAGAATACACAAGAATGCTTCAAGAAATATATTATGAATTAGAAACTACATTAAATAGTTTACCTTTACCACAAGAATTAAAGAAAAAAGCTGAAGATGAAAAAATTGAAACTGAAAAAAAAATAGAAAAAATGAAATTTGAAAACTTGGACAAAGTTGATATGAGTTATGATGATAGTAAAAAAGAACAAAAATCGATGAATTTAAATGATGACACAGTAAAAGATAGATGGAGTAGATATATAGGTGCAATGGGTATTGAAGCAGTAAGAAGACAAGCTAATAGTACAATTTTAGTATATGGTGCAGGAGGATTAGGAATTGAAATCGCAAAAAATTTAGTTTTATCTGGATGTAAAGAATTAATATTACAAGATAATAAAGTGACTACTTTTTATGATTTATCATCACAATTTTATTTAAAAGAAAGCGATATAGGAAAAAATAGAGCCGAAAGCTGTATTAAAAAATTACAAGATTTAAATTATTATGTAAAAGTATCAGCGTCTACAGAAAGTTTACAAACGGATGAAAAATATTTAAATAATTTGAAAAAATATAATGTAATTGTTTTAACAGAGTGTGATTATGAAACTGTTCTAGCTATTGATAAATATTGTAGAGCAAATAAAATATATTTAATAGTTTGTGATATATATGGTGCAGCTGGTAGAATTATTAACGATTTTGGAGACGAATTTATTGTAAATGATAAAGATGGAGAAGACGCAAAAGAAATAATGGTAAAAGAAATAAAAATAAAAGATGAGAAAACTGCCGAAGTTACCGTCTTGGAGGGATTAAGACATGATTTCAGTGATAATGATTTAGTTGAAGTGATTGAAGTTGTTGGATTAGAGGGAATAAATAAGAGGCAATTTACTATAAAATCATTAACTAAGGATAAATTTGAACTTATTGGTGATTTCAAAGATATTAAAAATGATTATCAAAGAAATGGAATTGTGAAACAAATAAAAACTCAAAAAAAATTGAAATTTTTACCACTAAAAGATTGCTTTAAATCATTCACAGAAGAAAGTCATTCTAAATTAATTGAACCAAATATGGCCGTCAGTGATTTCACTAAAATGTCTAATGGATTTTTAATTAATATAGCTTTTGAAGCCATAAATAACTATTTAAGAGAAAAAAAAGTTTTTACAAGTAAAAATATTATGAGTACTCCATGGGATTATAAACAACTTAAATCAATTATGGATATCGCAAATAAAATAATAACAGATAATAAAATAGAATTAAATGAAAAACAGAATATACTTTTACATAAAATAATATTTACTCATGTGGTACAATTCCCTCCATTATGCGCCTATTTAGGTGGATTCGCTGCACAGGAAGTAATTAAGGCAATAACTAATAAATATTCTCCCGTGAATCAAATTGTGTATCAGGATTGTCTTGAATTAATTCCTAATATTAATATCAAAACCAAAGAAACAATAGAAGAATCATTGAAAGCAATAAATTATCAAGAAAATAAAAATAGATTAGATGGATTACAGGTGATATTAGGTAAAGAAGTATTAAATAAATTAATTAATATGAAATGTTTAGTAGTAGGTGCTGGTGCTATTGGATGTGAATTAATCAAAAACTTTTCGATGTTAAATGTAGGTACAGGCAATGATGGAAGTATATATATTACAGACCCAGATATTATAGAAGTATCAAATTTAACAAGACAATTTTTATTCAGAGAAAAGCATCTTCGTTTACCTAAAAGCTCCACAGCTGCAGCTGCTGCAATCCAAATGAATCCAAATTTGACTGGACATATTTTTGCTAAATTAGATAAAGTATGTGAAGAAACTGAAAATATTTTCACTGATTCATTTTTCTCTTCATTAGATTTCGTAGCAAATGCTTTAGATAATGTAAATGCAAGAAGATATGTAGATTCTAGATGTGTTTCAAATCGTAAACCATTATTAGAAAGTGGTACCTTAGGTCCAAAAGGTCACGTACAAGTTGTTGTTCCATTTAAAACAGAATCATATGGTTCTCAAAATGATCCAGAAGTGTCCAATGATATACCCCAATGTACATTGAAAATGTTCCCTGAAGAGGCTATACATTGCGTCGAATGGGCCAGAGATCAATTTGGTAAAAAATTCACCCAATTACCCAAAGCTATTAATAAGAGAATAGAAGAAGCTAAAAATGGTGATGAAAATAATGATATAAAACTAACCAAAAAAGCTATAAAATGGTTAAAAAAATTACCAAAAACTTTCGATGATTGTTTAAAAATAGCAAGAGATAAATATAATAAAGTATTTGTGTTAAATATAAAACAATTGTTATATTCTTATCCTTTAGATAAAAAAGATAAAAATGGAAAATTATTTTGGACTTTACCAAAAAGACCTCCAATTTCCTTGGATTATTCCATCGATGATCAATTATGTGCCGATTTTATTTCTGCATACGCATGTCTTATAGCAAATATGTTTAATATTAAAATACCATATGATAATCCTCGTGACCCAAAAAGTAAACTAGATATGATTGCAAAAACAAAAAATATGCAAGTAGAAGAATTTGTTCCAAATGAATTGAAAGCAAAACAAATTGAAAGCGAAGTCGAATCATCAGAAAAAGATGAACAAAAAGAAAAAAAAGATGAAAAAAAAGAAAAAGAAGAAAATAAACAAAAAGTAGATGAAGAAATAGTATATAATAAAGAATTAATAAGTTTAGTAAAAGATGAAAAATTGGGATATAATAAAATGAAGCCTTTGACTTCAGTCGAATTTGAAAAAGATGATGATACAAATTTCCAAATAGATATAATATATGCAATGAGTGCATTAAGATGCAGAAATTACAAATTAGATATAATGGATTGGATTACAGTAAAAATTAAGGCGGGTAGAATTATTCCTGCTCTTGCAACCACCACATCTTCAATAGCCGCCTTACAGTCCATAGAATTGGTCAAAATTGCTAAAAATTCGCCTATTGAAGAATATAGAAACTCATTCTTGAATTTAGCTATACCTTTGCTACAGAGCAGTGAGCCTGGAGCCTGTATTAAAAATACTATTAGAGAAGGATTGACTACTACTTTGTGGGATAGATGGGAAATTACTTTATTGAAAAATGATTGTAACATTAAGAGTTTGTTTGATATATTAAAAACAAAATATTTATTGGTACCAAGAGATATCTTTAAAGGGAAAAAACCTATTTATAGTTATGCAGCATATAAAGATAAAAAAGAAATTAATGAAGAATTAATTAATAAAAAACTTGATACTTTATTAGGAATAGATATTAACAAAGATGAATATGTTGATCTAATGATTACTTTTACTAAAGATGAAAAAAGTGAGGAATATATAAAAAATGTGCCAAAAATTCGTCTCTTTTTTAAATGACTTTAAATGCTTACAATTAAAAAAATAATTAATTAATATTATTATAATATAAACTATTAAATAAGTTTCTTTTTTTATACTAAAATATAAAAATATAATAGTATGAAATAGATGAATATTTTAATAATTAATAAAAAT
>JAJJKP010003817.1:0-17798 GCA_023805685.1 Ostracodinium gracile
AATCCCCAATCCCCACTCCCCATTAAATGAAATAAAAAATATATATTATTAATTATAAAATTATAAAAAAATAAACAACTAATTATTATTATTATTTTAATTAAAAGCAAAATAAATAATTACAAAAAAAATTAAAAATTGATAAATATTAAATGGGAGGAGTTATTTGTCAAACAAGTGATAGAAAAAAGGATCAAGAAAAAAAAGAAGTAAATGATAATATACATTATATAGATAAAATAGATCAACAAAAAAATGAAAGAGGAAATTCGCCCTCAAAAAATGGTTTTTATAGTCCTACAAAAACAACAAGACATGAATCAAAATCAGATCTTAATGGAGCTAATAAAGTCACCATAGATACAAATTTATTAGTAACTAAAGGCACAACTAATAACAAAAATAATTATAAACGTACCAAGATTTTAGGCCAGGGTTCATTTGGAACGGTATTTTTAGTGAAGCATAAAATATTAAATACATACTTTGCTATGAAAGTTATTAAAAAAACAAATAAATCTGAAAAAGATGAAGTTTTAATGAATGAAATTAATATTTTGAGAAAAATGGACCACCCTAATATTGTTAAAATAACTGATTTTTATACAACTAATACAGAATATATATTAGTAACGGAATATTGTCCTGAAGGAGAATTATTTTATGAAATTAAAAATTTCGCTCCTTTTAATGAAGCTTTAACTGGTTGGTATATGAAACAGATTTTATCAGCTGTATGTTATTGTCATAAATTAAAAATTATACATAGAGATTTAAAACCTGAAAATATTTTGATATCAAAAAAAAATAAAAATGGATTTAATTTGGTGAAAGTAATAGATTTTGGTACCGCCATTATTTTTAACAAAAATAAAAATGATAAATCATTAACTGGCTCCGTTTATTATATTTGTCCTGAAGTTTTATCAAAAAATAGAAATTATACAGAAAAATGCGATGTCTGGAGTTGTGGAATAATCATGTATATCTTATTAACAGGTCTTCCACCTTTTAATGGCGATTCAGACGAGGAAATAGTGACAAAAATTAAAAATGGGAGATTCAATATGGAAAAATATCCATGGCCTATTATATCATCTCAAGCTAAAGATTTAATTAAGAAATTATTAGAATTTGATCCAAATAAAAGAGTAACAGCAGAAGAAGCTTTAAATCATCCTTGGTTTGAAAGTAAACAAGTACAATCAGAAGATAATGCTGGATTATTAAAAATAAAAAATCCAAATAAATTATTAAATAATTTAATAAATTTCAGAAGTGATAATATTTTAGGAAATACTGTTTTTGCTTATTTAATTCATAATAATATACAATTAAATCAAGTTCATGAAGCAATTAAACTTTTTAATAAAATAGATAAAAATGGCGATGGGCAAATATGTAGAGAAGAATTATATAAAGGTTTAGAAAGTTTTTTAAAATTATCTGGGAAAGAATTGAAAGAAAAAGTTGATATTATTTTTAATAATATAGATACAGATCATAATGGATATATTGAATATGAAGAATTTCTGAGGGCGGCAGTTGATAAAGAATATTTTTTATCAGATAATTTTTTAAGATTTGCTTTTGATTATTTTGATAGAGATAAAAATAGGGAAAGCCAAAATTTTAACTAGAATAGCAATAACTATTTGATTTATATTTACAATCATTTGCAATATTAATATCATGTCCACTTCCTAAGGTTGGCCCACAACTAGAATTATAATAAACAGTATTATTAAAAAAGGTTTTAGTATCCCCATCTGCTTTTGTTCTAAATAATAGTTCACTCGTGATATTTTTTCGGCAATAATGTTCTATCCAATCATTAAATCATTTTTTTCCTCGCTTTTAAACATAACAAAATCTTTAAATAAATTTTTTATTCTTTCTATATTTTTAGTTCTGTTTTGTGCTCAAAATCATTAATTTTTTTTAATTCTTCATTTTCAAAATATAATTCATCAATAAATTCTATAGTATTATTTTATACTTCTTTTTCATTTAATACATTTTCTTTTATTTAGAAATTTATTTCTTAATTATGCAAGTTTAGCCAAATTTATATAATTAAAACTCCACCCTCAATTTTTATTTATTTTATTATTCTCTAATTTTCTAAAAAATGGAAATACTAATTTTAGAGCTTCAAAAGAGAAATGTTGACTTTCACATAGTCAAGTTATATCAAAGGAAAAAAATATCTTTGCATATTAAACCTTTTTTATATGAGCTGGATAAAGTTAATTTACTCTATGGCTGTTGATATTGATGCTTTAATTAAATATTAAATAGAAAATTCTTTTATGGGTTTGAGATCGAGTGATTCAGGTTTAATTTGGATTTCCTTCTGGTTTTGGCATTTCAACATCTTCTTATATACTAATTTTTCTTAATTATATTTATACTCAAAAATAAAATGCAAAATAACTAAATTATATTTTCTTACTATTTTTTAAATATACTATTTTTTAAATGCACTATTTTTCGTCGTTTAATTTAGAAAATAGCTAAAAATCTACTATTTTTCACTGAAAAAATATTATTTAAAAATAAATATATATAAGAAGATTTTTGTATTTATTAATTAAAATGACAACACCTATGATTCTTAAACAGAATGAACCAACAATAGAAGAGGAAATTTTTTTTCAAATTATTTTTCCAATAGATTCTCAAACTCAAACATTAATATTTGATAATTCAAATGAATTTCAATTTACAGAAAAATATCATAATATTATTACTGTTGATAAAATTCAATATCTTTTTGCCATTTATTATTCTAAATTTAAAAGAGAAAAAAATAGAAAAGTAGTAGAAGTAATTTTTAGTTTAAATAATAATAATAATAATAAATATACAATAAATATGAAAACAAAATCAAAAATAACTTTTGTATTTGATGCCACTATTGAAAAAAAAGGTTTTTTAAAATTTTTTCCTTTTTCTAATAAAAAAATTAATCAAAATATAATATCATATAAAAGTAAATATGAAAAATATTTATGTATGTTGAAAGAAATTGATGAAAAAAAAAATTATTCAAACTACTTAAATTATGAAGCAATATTAAGAATTGAAGCTGAAAATACAATTGACTATTTTCTTTTATTATTTTCTCATTGTTATAATGAGCCAAAAAATCTATATAAATTATTTTTATTATTTCCTAAAGAATTTAAAAAAAATGATAAAGATAATAATTTAAATGATTTAAAAAATGATATAGAAATTATTTATAAAGATAGACATAATATATTTAATTTAATTAAAATAGAATTAAATAAAGATAAAGATGATAAAAAATCCAAAAAATTAAAAGATATATTTGAAAATTTATTTTATTATATTATAATCTATTTTTATTTATTAATCAATAATATAACTAAAGCTTTAGAATTAATTGAAGAATTACATAAAAACAATAAATTAGTTCTATTTCATATACTCAAACATTATTCTTCCTCTTTAAAACAATTTGATTTTGTCAGTGTTGATTTAGCAAATGAAATTTTATCTGACATTACTGAAAAAGATTTTAAAAATATGAAAAATATTCTCTATTTTCATCAAAAAGTTTTGGTTACATTAGAATTATTGAATAATAATAAAAATCATTTAAAGGAATTATCTAATAAAAATAATGAAAATAGTATTATAAATATTCTTGATTATATAAAACAAAATAAAAAAGAAGATAATATACCTGAAATATGTCAAAAAATCAATGATTTAATTGAATATCAAAAAACAGAACAGTCATTTTTCATAGATTTTAAGCCTGATTTCTGGAAATATTATTACGATAATTATAACAATTGTAATTTAGAAGAAATTAATGCATTAATTGAATTAAGAAAAACCATGAAAAAGTATAATGAATTAATTAATACAAAAGTTGTGCCAAAAAAAACAAAAAAGGATTTTAATATATATTTCTCCAAAGATGATTATGGTTCAAGTATTCATAATAAAATAATTAGTAATATAGAAAACAATAAATATACAAATAATAAATATACAAAGTCACAATTATTGACTTTAATATTTGAAAAAGATCCTTATTATAACGATGATTCTAATCAAGATAAAAGAGAGATAAGTATATTAAAATATTTTGATTTTAAAAGAAAAGATGATGAAGATTTTTTTTTAGAGGATAATGAAGATTTTTTCAATAAATTTATTGAATTAGAACTTGATAAAATATTTGACAAAGAAATAAATAAATATTTTAAACATTTTTTTTCCTTTGTGAATAATATTTTCGATTTTAAATTATTATTTAAATTATTTAATGTCGAAAAAATGTCAGAAAAATCATTGAATCAATATTTGAAATGTTTAAAAGATAAATGTATAGAAATTAATTTAAATATCGATAAAAAAAATGAAACTCAAAATATAAAAATTAGTAATATTTTAGTAGAATTATTTGATATTATTATTAAAATTCAACAGGATAATTGTTCAGAGTTCTTTGATATTTTAGAAAGAAAATGCAATAAAGATATTTATCATATATATATACAAATATTAGATATTAACAAAGTTCTTTCAAATCAAAAATTAATAAGTTATATTTTCTCAAAAATAGAAAAATCTGATGAATTCATTGAATATTCTGTAAAACTTTTGAGTAAAATAAAATCATCGAAGGTAAAAAAAAATTTTTTTGAATCTATAAAAGATTATATTATCGAATTAACAGACTTTATTAGTGATAATAATAATAAGAAATTAAATTTATATATAACTTTAAATAAAAATAAATTATTGGATGAGAATACTGAATATTATATAAATAACAAAAAATTTTTAGAAGTACTAAAAGTAGATATAAATGATTTAAATAATTTTAACATTAAAATATCGGAGTTTGAATCATTTTTAAATATTGAAAAAGAAAAAATATATGAAAGATTAAATCTAATTGATGATAATACAGAAATATTATTAGATAAATTCACATCAAAATTAGATAAAATAAATAAAGAAATAGAAGATCTTAGAATTAAAAAAGATATTTTATCTTATTATCATAAAAAATTCGTTGAAAATCAAAAAGAATTTGAAATTATATCTTGTTTTAAAGAAACAAATTTGAATTCAATATCTGAAAATATTGAAAAAATTAAGAAAATTTTATATCCAAAAAATGGTGTTATTGAAAAGGTAAAATTAGTTAAAGATTCAATATTATTTAATATGATTTATAGAGAAGTTGAAAAAAATGGCGGAAAAAATGAAGATAAAATTTTTAATGATTCATTAAAAAGTTTAGATAATACAATAAATATAATAAAACTTCCTGAAGAAATTGAAAGTGATTTTAGAAAAAAATTTTTTTCAAATTTTAAAAATAATGAGCAATTAAAAAAAGAAATTATTACATTGGAAAAATATTATAAAATTGAAAAAACAGATGTTGAATTAATAATCGATAAAATAAATATAATTGAGAATATACAACAATATATAAAAAATGTAAAAAATATTATTTTCTTTTTGGATAAAATAGAAGTCAAAAAAACTGATTTTTATAAAAATTTGAAAGATATTATTAATAGCTTGAAATTATTAGATAATGATAAAGAAAAAAATAGATATAATGAAATGAAAAAACATTTAGATTTTTTAAAAAAGGAAAATATATTTGATTATAAAGCTAAAAATGATAATTTAGTTTTTTTTAGATATTTGAGTAATATTACATATGAGAATATTAAATATTTATTAGAAAAAGATGTAAATACTGCAAAAATTTTGGAAGAAAAATTAGATCCAATGGAAACTACTTTAACAAGTGATGATTTAATGTTTTTTGTTGGTTGTATTAAATTTATTAAAAGTTTAAATATACCAAATTCCACTGATAAGGTAGTATTTGATGAAATACAAAAAAAAATTGAAGAAGATAAAAGTAAATCAATTTTAATTGCTTTTGAAAATTATTCAAATAGTGTTAAATCAATAAAAGAATTAGAAAATTATTCCGACGAAGACAATTCTATTCTAAGCCAAATAAAGAATAATATAAACACAGGTGTGTATTCTTTTTATAAAAACTTTGATGTATATAAAAACGGCAATATAGAAATAAAGAATGGATATGATATTTTATATGATTTAAAATGTAAAATCAAATACAAAATTAATATTATAGATGAAAAAAATAATAATATAGATGAAATTAAAAAAGCATATATCGAAAATTTAAAAAATAGAAATAAAATATACGAATATTTTGAAGATATAGTTGATTATATAAGAATTATTAAATTTTATGTTGAACCCCTAAGAAATAAAGGATGTCAAATTGATTTATTTATATCTGTTCATTTTTGTTACGATGAAAATGAAAAAAACGGGAAAAAAGGCAAATTTTATTTAGGTGAAATCGAAACATCATTTTTGGAAATTAAACAATATTTAATGGATGTAAATAATTTTTATACTCAGTTATTAACGAAATATTATAAAGAAAATGAATACATAAGATTTTCTTATGGGAAACAATTTAATTATATTGTTGATTATTTATCAGCAAATAATAATGATAATTCATTTGCTTATTATTTTTTAAATAATATTCCTAAAAAAGAATTATATAGAGCATTTACTAAAGAAACTAGTGATACTATTAATAATTATCAAAATTATCTTGAAAATTCTTTAAAAAATATCATAAAATATATTCAAGATTATTTTGTTGATAATTATGGAACATTAGAACAATTTTACAACAAATATAAAGTAAAAAATAATAAAAGTGGATTATATTATTTAAAATGTGATACAAAATCAATAGAAGAAAAAATTATAGATTTATTTGTTGGTTTAACTGAACAATTTCCTATTTCACAAAATATTTTATTAATGAATAAAGCTACATCTTTTGAAGAAATTGAATCATTTTTATATAGAGCTATTTTATGCAATTATAATACTTTCTTTGTGATTGGTTTAAATAATTTTATGCCTTCTCAAAGTGATTATTTGATGAAAATAACAAAATATTTAATTAATTATATAAAAAAAAGAGATAATCCAGGATTAAAAAGAAGAGATATAGAAGCCAAAATAAAACCTTGTATTATATTTATATATAAAAAAGATCGAATTAATAAAAAATTTATAGAACATATAAGAAAAATAGCTAGACAACTATATTTCAACTCAAAAGATCATCATTCATTGGAAAAATTAATAAATAAACTTGATAAAACTAAACCTGAAAATGATAAAGTACAAAAAAAAGACTCATCTTTACAAGGCTCTACGTCATTTATTTATAACCAAGAAGAGGTTGATATAAAAAAAGGAGAAAAAAAAGCTGAGAATGTATTTATTTATAAATCAGATATTAATGGAACTGGAAAAACTTTTGCAATAAATAAAGAAATAAAAAATAAAGAAATGAAATATAAATATTTCCCTTTTGGAGGATTTCTTAATAAAGAAATTATTTATAATAAAATAAAGAAATTATTAGATGAGGTGAAAAATGAAGTTGATGATAAAATAGGTATTCATTTAGACCTATATGAAACGGAACAACAAGATTTAATGAATGATTTTTTATTCTCTTTTTTATTTTTAAAATATTATAAGAATGATGAAAAAGTTATATATATTCCAAAAGAAATAAGTATATATGTAGAAATACCTAATTGCTTTAGAGATTTTTTTGAAACTTATCCTATTTTAAAAATTTACAAACCAAAAAATAAAAATTTAAATAAAGATGAAAAAAATTTTCATGAAATTAATTCAAACAATCCAAACAATCAACCAAAATATGATTTGAATAAGGATGAAAAAAATTTATTTGATCTTTTGAAAATTAGGGATGTAGATGTTTTTATTAAATCAAACATAGGAATTGAAAATCCTTCATATTATCAAATAAAACAATTTATAAATTCATTTTTAAGCCAAATAACAAATGAAAATTATAAATATGTGTGTTCAACATATGTGAATGATGATATAAAAAAAAAAATAATACAAAGCACAAGACATTTTACAAAAAATCCTTATTCTGATTTGTTGAAGGAAAATAATGGAGAGGATAATGAAGATAATAATGAAGATAATAAAATTGAAAAAAGTAAAATAACAGAAAAAGATATATTAGAAAAATTATCTTTAATTGACAATGATATAAGCAAAGAGAAAGAAAAAGAAGAATTAGATAAAATTCCTTTGGTATTTTATAATCATTCTCAGAAAAAATTTTTTGAAGTTAATATGTCAAAAGATTATTATAAGGATTATAAGAGAGAAGATTATCTTTCGGAATTAAAAAATATTTTTAATTTAGAAAATCCTGTTAAAAATAAAAGTTCAAAGAGTACAGATATCGCTAAAAACAACAGTTCAAAGAGTTTAGATGAAATTATAGGAAAAGAATATGTAATAACTGTAGATAATTTTAGAAAAATGGTGAAAATATATTATAGGATTATTTCTAATTTAAATTTAATAATAATGGGAGAAACTGGATGTGGAAAAACTCTTTTAATTTCTAAAATTTATGAATTATTAAATAATGGAGAAACAATTCAAAAAGAAAATAAATTAAATATACATGGAGGTTTTACTGATGAAGATATAATTAAAAAAATAAAAATAATAAATGATAATGCAAAAAAATCAATAGAAAAAAATAAAAAAATATGGGTATTTATTGATGAAATAAATACATGTAAATCAATTGGATTATTTAATGAAATTATATGTAATCATTCATGTAATGGAGAAAAATTAGAATCTAATTTAATTTTTATAGGGGCTTGTAATCCTTATCGTAAATCTAAAAATGAATTGAAAATTAATGGTTTGATTCATAGCAGTAAAAAAGATAATAATATATTATATAATGTAAATCCCTTATCTCATTCATTGATAAATTTTGTTTATTATTTTGGCTCTCTTGAAGAAAATGATGAAAAAAAATATATTGAAGCAATAATAGAAGAAATTTTCGAAGAAAAAGAAGGAAAGGAAAAAAAAGAAGAAAAAGAAGAAAAAGAAGAAAAAGAAGGAAAAAAAGAAAAAAAAAAAAAAGAAAAAAAAGAAGAAAAAGAAGAAAAAGAAGAAAAAGAAGAAAAAGAAGAAAAAGAAGAAAAAGAAGAAAAAGAAGAAAAAGAAAAAAAAGAAGAAAAAGAAAAAAAAGAAGAAAAAGAAAAAAAAGTAGAAAAAGAAAAAAAAAAAGAAAATTTAAAAAAAAGAGTTACGGAAATGCTTTTTGCTGCCCATAGGTATGTGAAAAATAATGGCGATGTATCTTCTGTTTCTTTAAGAGAAATAAATAGATTTAAAGAATGTTATTATTTTTTTGAACAATATTTTGAAAACAAAAAAGAAGTTTTAGAAGAAAATGAGATTAAAGAGGAGAATTTAGATAAGGAAGAAATCATTAAAAGAAAATCTATAATATTAAGTTTATATACATGCTATTATATGAAAATTTCTAATAATGGAATAAGATCACAATTTGATGTGGAAATTAAAGTAACAGAAAATGAAACAAAAGAAGTAGGTCTATTAGATCAAATAAAATATAAAAATGATCATTTTTATTCAGATATTTTAAAGTATGAAGAAAAATTTATAATTAAACAAGTAGAGTTAAATAGTGGTATTGCTGAAAATAGACTTTTGAGAGATAATATATTTCTTTTATTTGTTGCAATTAATTTAAATATTCCAATTTTTATAATAGGTAAGCCTGGTTCAAGTAAGACTTTAAGTGTAAATTTAATAGAAAAAGAAATGGATGGAAAATATTCAAAAAAAAATTTTTTTAAAAAATATCCAGCAATATATAGAACTTGGTTTCAAGGTTCAGAATCTACTTCTCCTCAAGAAGTAGAAAATTTATTTACTACCATAGAACAAAAGGCAATTAAAAATAATAAAAAGAACAATGATTTTTATGCAGGTCAACTTCCTATTTATTTGATTTTTTTCGATGAATTTGGATTATGTGAAATTTCAGATAAAAAACCTCTTAATATTTTGAACTTTAAATTTGAATATGAATCAAAACATGATCATTTATCTTTTATTGGAATTTCAAATTGGGCTTTAGGAGCTTCAATAATGAACAGAGGTTTTACTTTGTCAGTTCCTGAATTACATGAAAATTTAGATGATATTAAAGAAACTTGTGAGAAAATAGTTAAAAGTATTAATCCTAATTTGTGGAAACCTCCATACCAACAAATTTTTGAGGCATTATCTGATTCATATATGCAGTATAAAAAAAATTTAGAAGAAGTATATAAAGTAAATGAAGCAGATGAACCTTTATGCCATGGATGTAGAGATTATTATTATTTAATAAGAAACGTAGCATATAATTTAAGTGATTTTTCGGATAATAATAATAATTTTACAGATATTGATGAAATTGAATTTGTGACTTCAGCTATTGAAAGAAACTTTGATTCTTTCCATCTTAAATCAAATAATACTACTGAGGAATCAATTAAAGTTTTTAAAAAAATATATTTAGGTAAAAGAAAGAAAAATAATGATGATAAATATCAAGATTTTGTAAATAAGAAAAAAGATGTAATAAAAAATATAATATCAAATATTCATGATAAAAAATCTCGAAATCTTTTATTAATCACAAAATCTTCATTAAATATATTATTAGTTGAAACTTTGCTGAAAAAAATAAAAGAAAATAGTAAAGAAGATATAGAACTTTTTCATGAAATTGGAAGTACATTTGAAGATGATGAAAGCGAAGAATATAAATTAAAAGTAATTAATAAAATTCAAGAGCATGCAAAAAAAGGAAGGATAATAATTTTGCAAAAATTTTCAAAAATTTTATCATCATTTTATGAATTATTTAATTTAAATTATATGAAAAAAGAAGGAAAAAATTTCGCTCGAATTTCTGTAGGAAAATCAAGAGAACAATTAATTGAAGTAAATGAAAATTTTAAAGTAATTTTATTATTTGATAAAGAAGATGTAAAACATATTCTTCCTCCAGTAGCAAGTAGATTTGAAAAAATAGATATTGAATTTTCTAATTTGTTAACTAAAGATGAAATAGAAGAAGCTAGCTTAATAAATAAAAATATTAATAGGCTAACTGAAATAAAATTAGGCGAGAATAAAAATATAAATTATGATTTAAATAATCTAATTGTCAATTTAGATAAAGAAGAAATACAAAGTATGATATATTATTGTAAAGAAAATAAAATTGAAGACCATAAAAATTATATTTATGAAAAAATTGTTCCAACATTACCCCAGGATATTATAGGTGGTTTAATATTTGATGATCTTATTGATAAAAATGAGGAAATAAAAATAATTGAAAATAAATTTAATGAAATAGAAAAACCTAAAAATATAAATGAATTTTTGGAGAAAAGTATAAATTCAAAAGATAAATTTAAATTTAATATAATTTATACTTTTTCTGATTTATCAGGACAATTTGATATAAAAGATGAAATTAATAGTAAAATAGATATTGTAATGGAATCTTCAATTAAAAGTGAGTCAAATTTAGAAATTATATTAAAAAATTTTTATTCGAATGAGGATTTAAAATATAAAATATTTAAAATTCACTCTAATTCAGTTGAGGATATAATTTACCTTAGGACATTTATTAAATCTTTTGAAGAGTCATATAAGCATAATGCTGATTATAAAAATGAATGTGATGATAAAAATTATATTTTTACAGTTCATATTTTGAGAAGGGAAGTTAGAAAAAATGAATCTGATAATAAAAATTATAAAAATAAATTTAATTCAATCAGTTTCACATCAAAAGATGTTCAACACTTATTTATTGATAATTTAAATGGAAATGATATTACATTAAAAGATATTAAAAATAAAGTTAGCGATTTTATTAAAGAAAAATTAGAACTAAATAAAGAATTTTTCCTTATTGCTCTTGATTATTTCAATAAAAAAATAAAAACTATTATTTTAAAAACAAAAGGAATTGATTCACATAATTTTATGGATGCAATGGAAAATTATTTAAAGAAAAAAGATGAAAATAAAAATGAAATAATAGAAAAAATTCATAATATTATTATAAATAAAATTATTATAGGAAATGTGTTTAAACAAATGCTTGAAGAAGGATATGTTAGAAATAAAAGCGTCGATATTGCAGAAACTTTAATCAAATATATTAAACACATTTATAAAAAAGAAGTTCTAAAACTTTTGAATATTACTGAAAACAATTATTTCTTAACTTCATTGATGGTTATTAATGCACTAGATGAATCAAATGAGGACTATTTTAATGATGATAAATACAATAGATGTGGAAGTGAAAATTATGATGAAGAGGAGGAAAAAGAAGAAGAAGAAAAAGAGGAAGAAGAAGAAAAAGAAGAAAAAGAAGAAAAAAAAGATAATAATTCTGATAGAAAATATATTGAGAATAAAATTGTAAAATATATATCTAATGATTATTTAGAATTATTAAAAAAACTGGATTTCTCTACTATTAAAGTTTATGATAATAATTTATGTTTATCATATAAAATTCCTGGTCTATTTAATTTATATCAAGATATTAATATTTATATAAAGGATAATTTAAAAAGTGAATTTTTCAAAAATGAAAGAGAATTTAGATTTTCCTTACCAAAAAAAGAAGAAGTTGGTAAATTAAAAGATGATTTTCATGAAAAAGAGGAAACATTTTTAGATAAAATATATAATTATTTTGAATCACATAATTTATTTAAAATTTTAATCAACAAAGAAAAATCATTAGATACTGGAGAAGAAGAGGAAAAAGATTTTAATGAATTTATGGACTTACTATTAAAAGATTATATTACTTTCTTTTTATTACAAAAATATCATGAGACAAATAAAAAAGATAAAAATGAAGAAGAATTTAGAAATTACAAAAATTATAATCCATATGATGTTGAACATGATTTAATTCAATTATTAATAAATATAAGATTTAAAGAAGATAAAAGGAGTGAAGAAAGTATTAATATTGTGAAATTGAATAAAGACAATGCTTTGAAACTATTTTTATTTAAAATCTTATGGATAGAATCTAATTATGACTATATAATTAATATTTTAAAAGTATATAATATTTTATCTTTTGTCGTTAAAAAAGAAGAAAAATCTGAAAAGTCTTTTTTTGAAGATATATCTAGTTATATAAGAAAGAGAAATGTAAGATATATTGCCCAAGAAAAAAGAAATCCTCAACATACAGAAGAAATAAATGAATGTTTTTATGTAGTATTAGCCTCTATTTGTCAATGTGTTACAGATGAAAATAATATAGATTGTAATGATGTAATTTATAATTCAATTGAAAGTTTTAAAAAAGCTTTACTAATTATTGATCGATTAAGCGATGAATTATTATTATATTTAAACGAAAAATATATAATTGAAGAATTTTTGCTCATCATTAAAGTGGCAAATAGAAATCCAAATAAAGAAAATGATTTTCCAAAAAATATTTTGAAATATTTGAAAGATTTATCGTTTGTTACACAAACTGAATCAGAAGAGAATAAAATTATAAAATTAAATGAATCTTTTATAGTTTTAAATAATTATATTATAGATCAATTAATTCTTGAAAAAAATGAAAATAATGAAAATGATATCTTGAAGCAAAATGAAGATATATATTATGAATTATTATCTAGTTTTTATTTATCAGAATTAAAAAGAGAATCTGACATAAATTATAGAGCAAGTATATTAGAACAAATTTTAATAAATGATAAAATAATTATAAAATCATTAGAATCTTTCAAAATTTTGCTTAAAAGTATTTTACAACCCGAAATTGATAAATTTGAAAAAATATTAACTACTTTAACATTTAAATCTGATATTATTCTTGAAATGATTGAAAAAAAAGATAGTATAGTTTTAAATGAAACTTTAATATACCTGTTTGAAAAAAATGCTTTTATTTATTTTGAAAAGGCTGAAATTGTTGATAAAAACATAATGGAAAAAAAATTTAAAACTTTTTATAAAAAAAAAAGGGCCATTCATCTAATTAATGATGAACCACTATCAATTTTTGAAGATTGTACTAAATATTTAGAAAGTTCATTGATAGAAGAAGATTTAAAATCTAAAAATAAAAAAATGAAAAAATTATTTTGTTTAGCTTATATTAGAGTCTTCATTTATAAATTTATTCATATATTAAAAGAAGATCATACAGGATTTGATGAAAATTTAATTATTAAGGCTATTAATGGTGAAAAAGAAACAAAATTGAGAGAAATGATAAAATTATATTTATATAAAGTTGTATTTAATATTAATGGAAATGATATAAATAGCCTGAAATTAGAAAGATTTAAATTAAAAAATTTACAAGGTTTCGAAAATTTTATGGAAAAAAGCATAAACACAATTTTTTTGAAAAATTTATTATTACCAAGTGATTTTCATTACTTTAAAGATTTTGAAGAGTTATTTTTCAAATTAAAAAGCAATGAAAAAAGTAATTTTAAAGATGAAAATAGTGGAAAAAATGAAATTAAAAAAATTATTAAAAAATATGGAGAAGATATGTCTTTTATAATTTATTCAAATATTTTATATTTTATCTACATATTTAGTTGAGACAATTAGTACTAGTAAAAAATGTTTGAATCATCAAAACTTTTGGAATAATTGCTTAGATAAACTATATAAAAATGATACAAAAAAACAAAATCTATTAAAAATACTTTTTAATACTGATTGTTTAAAAGAAATTACTAAAAATTGTTATATTAAAACAGCTCATATAGAAATGCTTTTATACAGTATGAGATTTTGCTTTAAAACATTAAATTCATCAAATAAAAATTCTCTATATAAAGCTATTCTTTTTCAAGATGATTACTATTTAAATAATTCATATTTTGTTGGAAATGATATTAGTGAAAATAATTATTTTGAAATATATTCTAAATTAAAAGAACATTTTGACAATAAACCAGAATGTGGAGCTTATATCTGTTTATGCAAAAAAGGATCTTATCAATGCTTTCCTAATGGTTATCCAACAGAAGATAATGAAGGAGAAAAATGCGAAAAATGCAAACAACCAATTGGCTCAGAAAGAAATTTTTTTGTATTTCAGAGCCACCCAGTCAAAAGAGAAAAATATAAAAGAATATTCAAAAGCAGAGAAGATATAGATAAAGAACTAAAAGGACATAATAGAAAAAAGATACAAACTATAAATTATATGACATTATCTGAATTTGAAAGGGATATAATTGATCCAGCTATTAACAATGAGAGACCTGGCATAGTACAAGTCAGTTTTGATCATTTCAAAAAATCAAATAAAATAATAAGAAAAATAAAGAGTCAAATTACTTTTAGATTGTTACATTTTATTTTATATTCTCATTTATTTTTCGGTAAATTAATGAATGCCCATAATAAAATGGTTTTACAAAATTTTATAGATGTATTAGAAGAAGATTGGAATAAATTGAAAAATGATTTGAAAAAAGAAAGAATGGAAATAGAAATATTTATTAATTTAATATTTAAAGAATTGACTGATGAATTAACTAAAATTGAAGAAATTCCAAATATAAAAAATTTACTAGAAATAGAAAGTTTTTTAGAAAAAATTATTGAATCATCCAAAAAAAAATATGCTGATTATAAGAAAGAATATGATAAATTAAATGAAAAATTAAGAAATGTTGAATTTGATTCACCTCAAAGCTTATTACAGGAAAATTTTGACTCATCATTATATAAAGAGGATTTTTATCCTTTTTATAGGTATTTCTTATTTACTGATTATATTTTAGAAAATAATTTAAAATATGTAGATGAAAAAAATATAATGTTGAATAAATATATAGACAAAAGAAAAGGTGATGATAAAAAAGTTAAACATTTAGAAAATTTAATATTATTTAATAAAATCAATAATTTATTATATGAGACATATTCCAATAAAATACAAAGTAAAACAGCTGAAAAAGAAAGAATAATAGATTCAAGAGTTTATAAAGAAAATAAATTAGAATTTGATTTATTTTTTTCACTAATAAAAAAGAAGGCATTTGACAACAATTTAAATATAAAAGAAGAAGATACTTTATCCAAATTTTTAATAGGGCAAAATTCGGATGATAGTAAAAAATTAATAGAGATATATAATAAATTTATTAAAGAAGAAAATGAATTGGTTGAAGATGTATTAAAAGATAAACATAAAAATATAGGATTTCCAATTGCCGAAAAAATAAATGTTCAAAATGTTAGACCAGAAGAAATATTTACTTTTAAATTAAAAAAAACTTGTTTTACTGAAATAATATTTGAAAATTCTTTTAGAGATAATAGCTTTAAACATATAGAAATTAATTTCAATAAAATAGAAGATATATTAACAAATATGCTATTAGGAAAAGTTAAAATGTTTGATGATAAAATAAATTATGTTATTTATACAAATGAAGCTTATTTGCATGAAAATACTTCAATATTTAATGATTTTATTAATAATTATCAGCCTTTACAAGAAATAAATAAAGAGGACAAAAAAAAAATATTAAATTCATTTAATGAAATAAGTAGTAAAGAACAATGTTTAAATATTATTAATGATTTTAATGACATTATTATAAATCTAAATTTAAATTTTAAGAATAATGATAATGAAAAAAAAAATAATCATAGTAAAGACAATAATATAATTACTCAAAAAAAAGAAAAAGATATTTCTCAAGACAATGAAGAAAATGATAAAGAAAAAAGTGAAGTAGAAAATAAAAACGAAATTATAGAATCTAAAAGAGATGAAGAAAATAAAGATAAAATGATAAAAGAAAGAATTAATAAAGATAAATGTATTAAAATAATAGATATAATAAAAAACAAAAGCTATAGTAAAATAGGTAATGATAATTATTCAAATGAATTTAATAATTTATTGGGTAATAATAATAATTTTACTTTGGATAAATTAATAAGTATATTTATATTCTCTGAAAAATTAATGTTTTTAAATGTCTTTAAAAAAGAATATAAAAAATATGCGTCAGAAAAAGAATCTGAATCAGATAAAAATGTATTTTCATTAACTGATACAAATAAAAAAGAAATTGATAATTTTTATAAGAAAGAAAGACTAATAACTAAAGAAATATTATGTTCTGCTATTAGAAGATTTTTATCTAGATATCTAAGTAGAGAACCAGATTTAGAAAAATATTTTAAAAATAACAAAAAAAATTTTATTGATTATTTTTATATTGATGATTTATGGGATTTTGAAATTAATAAAAATAAAGAACAAAAAAAAGAGGAAATAATGATGATTAAAAATATAATTATTGAAGTTAGACAAATAATTAGTTTATATGATTATTTAGGAGGAGATTCTTATTTAAATGAAGAACTTAATGAACTTAAAGATGAAGATATACCTCTGGAACAAAAAATTAACGAAGAAGAAGGTAATATAGATAAAAATTCAAACAAAAGTGAAGAGAAGGAAAATTATGAACAAGAAGAAGAAAGTGAAGAAAATGAATATGCTTATTATAATTATGATGATGACAATGAAAGAATTTGAATTTGAAGAGAATAAAATACATTAAATAATTAATTATAGAAATAATTATTAAGTTTGAAAATTATTTGAAAAAAACAATTATATTAATTTTGTTCATTTTTATTAATTTATTTTTTTTAATTAATAAATTATAAATAATTATTTTAATTATTTATTAATTTTTTAATATTTTAATTAT
>JAJJKP010003818.1:0-17300 GCA_023805685.1 Ostracodinium gracile
TCCCCAATCCCCAATCCCCAATCCCCAATCCCCATTGGGTAAAGGTTAAATATTTAACACAATAATAAAATTTTTTAATTTAATTTTTAATTAATTATTTTTTTCTATGTTTTATTAACTATGTTTTATTAACTATGTTTTATTAACTATTTTTATTGTTACATTTAATCCAAAAAATGAAAATAATAAATAAATAAACTTAGAAATTGATGGAACAAGCAGAGTTAACTCCTACTGAAGCTAATATTCAATCTAAGGAGATAGTTTTTAAACCAACAGATGAAGACAAAGAAAAAGAAATTTATTTTATGATTTTAATTCCAAAAGAAGAAGAAAAAGAAAAAGAAAAAGAAAAAGAAAAAGGAGAAGAAGAAACTTCAAATGAATTAAACTTCATATCAGAAATTGTGCCTGAAATTATCTATGAAAAAGAAATAAAGATAGAAAATGGCTCTTTTCTTGAGCATAAAGTATTTAAATTCAAAGTGAAAAATGAAGAAGCCAATAAAAAAGAGGAAAATAATAAATATACAATTGAATACTTAATCGGAAATGATATTTATACTATCACATTTGATGTCAAAGAGAATTCTTTTATTTATGATATTGTTCTTAAAAAAGGAGATTATTATATTAATAATATCATAAAAGAAAACATAGACCAAAATGTTATTCAACTTTATAATAAATTAGAAGTATTTTTAGAAGCGTTGAAAAAAAAAAATGAAATAGAAAAAATAGAAAAACTTTATGAAGAAGCAATCCAGTTATACAAACACCTAAAAATATTTAATCTTTTGATTTTTTTATTTCTTCGCATTTATGAAAACAAAAATTTATGCTCGAAATTACTATCCACTTTCAAGGAGATAAAAAGAATAAAAAATCCAAATATAGATATAAATTTAGGTAGAAATTTAGATACATTTAATCAAATTTATTCAAACAGGGAATTGGTTGAAAAGAATAATTATGATCCTATTAGTTTTTATGGAATTATTTTAGGCTATTTGTATTATTATGATATAAATAATAATTATTTTTCGGCAAGTATTAATAAATTATATAAAGAAAATGAAACAGTATTATATGAAATTTTAATAATATTCAATTCTTGCTTTTTAAAGCCGCTAAATCAGGATTTAGAATTCTATAAAAATTTTATAGGATATGCAATCGAAAATAAGGATGAGAAAACATTCGTAACATCATTAAATTATATCAAAGACATAGAAACATATGTAAATGTGATAAATACTCATAAAAATAATATCTTCATAAAATATAATAATATAGAACCTATTAAAATAAAATCTGAATTAGAATTGATACCAAGAAAAAATAAAAAAAGTAAAATGAATGAATTAGATGCTATAATAAATTTAATTGAAAAGATTTTTGATTTTTCAAAAGTAAAAAAAATATTATTGGTAAATTTTACAAGTGAATTTTGGATAAATCTACTTAAACACTACAAAAAAGCAGATATAGAAAATATAGATAACTGTTATAAATTAAGGATTTTATTCAAAAAATATCATAATTTAGTACAAGATTTATTCAAAGATGAAGATAAAGATGATAAAAAAATTAAAGATGAAGAAGAAAAGAAAGATCGTAAAAAAGCTAATCATAAAGATAAAAATGAAAATGAAAAAAAAAAAGATGATAAAGATAAAAAAGATAAAAAAGATAAACATAAAGATGAAAAGAAAGAAGATAAATCTAAAGATAAAAAAAAAGATGATAAAGATAATATTAAAGATAATATTAAAAATGATATTCATACATACTATGAAAGAGATGAATTCACTTTTGTATTAAATAGAAATATAAAAGACTATTTATCTCAAAATAAGTTGCCAAACGAAAAAAAGCTAGGAATAATTGAAAAATATAATCCTTATTTTAATGTACATGATAAAGACGATGAAAAAAAATTTAGTCACAATAAAAATGTATCCATTTTTGATTGTATAGATTTTGATCAAAGCAATGAAATATTTATAGAATCTTTTAAAAAACTTAAATTTGAAAATATTTTTAAAAAAAATATATCAGAATTTATAAATAAAATAGTATCTAAAATTAAAAACATAGATAATTTTGGAACAGTACTTGAATTAATAGATACAGAAAGTATCCAAGATAAAATAAAAGATTATTATTATTTGCTCAAAAATAAATATGATGAATATATTAAAAGTGAAATAGAATCAATTAAGGACCAAAAAGAGTTAAATAAGGCTGTTGTAATAGTATCTAAATTTGTTAGTAAAATTTATTTATTCGAAAACAATTGTGATATTTTAGATCAGAGAATTAGTCAATTAGATAATAGGATAAAATCCTTGATTTATAATGAATTAATGAAAACATATAAAGGCATAGAATATGAAAAAATGAAAGATTATATATATAGGTTATTTCTAAAAAAGTTAGATAATGTTGAAAATATAATAAAATTAATAGATAGTTTAACTGCTCCTGAAGATAAAAAAAAATTTTTAGAAGAATTAATCAATAAATGTAAATTTAAAAAGGAGGATTTTTATTCGAATTCCGAAAATAAAAGAATAAAATTATTATGTGATTTAAATGAAAAACCAAGAACAGAAGAAGAGGAAAAATTATTTAAAGATTGCTGTAAAAAATGTAAAGAATTAATATATACATTAGATGATATATATAAAGATTTAGAAAGTAACTTATTCACTAAAAAAGTATTAGAAGAATTTTTAGGAGAAAAAGAAAATAGTGAAAATATAATTAAAAAATTGGGATTAATAAAAATAGTAATAAATGACTATGACCCTAAAGATGAATATGAGAAATTAAGTAATAAAATAAATGATATGAATAATAAGATTAAAGAATTAAATGACATAAAAGATTCTTTCTCTATATTTCATAGAAATAAATTTAAACTGCAAATACAAAAAATAACAAGTGTAGTTGATGAAATCGAAAGTAAACAAATATATGAATACAACAATCAAAAAACCCAAGATTCCATAAAAGTTTTATTAGAGAATAAAAAGCTTTCTCAAGATATTAATAATGTTAAAGGCTTATTCATTTTTAAAATTATTTTCGAGATTTCACCAGGTGATGACCAAGAAAAACGTTTTTATAAAGCACAAGAAATTTTAAATGAAATCAAGCAATTATTTAAAGATGATACAAAAAAAAATGAAAGAAACAAAATTGAAGATATATTATTAAATAAACAATTTGAAAAAATTTTTAATAAAATAAAAGAAGAATTAAGTAAAAAAGAGGAAGAGAAATCGAAAAAAATCATAGATCAAATGATAAATTATTTTAGCATTGAAGAAAAATATCAAGAAGATTTTGAAATTATGCTTAAAAGCAAAAAATATGAAACGGACATCAAGAGTATAAATTATTTTATTGAGACTTTTACTACCTCAAATTCACGTAAAGAAGATTCAAAAAATTATGATTATGAATTATCAAAAATGAATTTAAATACACTTAAAAAAACTTTGAATGATTTAAAAAAAAGGTATAATTATAATTATAAATCTTATGAAAATTATTATAAAATATTTACATCACTTTTTGAAAAAAAAGAAGCAATAGATTTTTTATTACAAAAAATAGAGGCTGGGATTGATATTGATTATTTAAAAGATAGACTCGATCCAACTAAGAGAAGATTGACGATTAAAAATATTGAAGACACAAAAGAATGTTTAAAAGAATTAAAAGAACTTGTACAATTGAATGAATCAGAATCAGAAATGATCAATCACATCAAAAGTTTAAACGAAGATAAAATCAACAAATTTGTAAGTTATTCGAAAATATATCAGGCAATAATTGAATTAGATAGGAATGATGACGACGATAACGAGAATATTTTTAAAAATGTAGAAAAAATAATAACAAAAGCATGTTTCATATTCACACAAGATGATGAAGTTTTTTTTTATACAGAAAAAGAAAATGACATTAAAACGAATATGGAAGATTTAATTCATTTAAAAAATCAAATTAGTATTCAGCCTAAAAAAAATGAAACTAAAAGTGAAGAAAAAAAAAAAGAAAAAAAAGAAGATAATCAAAAAGACCAATTCGAAAAAAAATGTGATAAATTATTGTTTTTTAAAAATTTAGTAAATAATTTAGAAATTATTTATGAGAAAATGAATATTTTGAGAATAAAAGGTTGCAATTTACCGATATTGATAAAGATTAAAGTAGAATATTCAAAAGATTCAAAAGAAGTAAAAGAAATGTATTATTTAAATCAAAAAGAAACAGAATTTAATGACATAAGAAAATTTTTATTGAATGCGAAAAATGATTACGAAAATCAATTAAATAAGATATATAAAAATCAAAAATATTTAAGATTTTTATACGGAAAAATATTTCGAAAAATACAAACTCATTTAGATGGTAATTGTGAAATAGAAGAAATACAGAGATATATTTTAAATATAACAGATAATAAAAAAAAAATACAAGACGGTAAAATATACAATGAACCAGGACCTAAAGATTATGTTAATTATTATTCAGAATGCAATACAAAAAAATTTGATAATTTTTCAAAATATATAAGTTCATTGTTTCAAAATAATGATAATAAAGATTTAGATAGTCATTATGAAAAAATGTTAATCAAAGATAAAGATAAAGAAATTAAAGATAAAGAAAAAGATGATAAAGATAAAAAAGAAAAAGGTATAAACTTGCATAAATGTATTGGAATATCAAAAGAGGAATATATTATATATTTATTTTGGGATAAATTGGAACAATTACCCATAGCACAAAATTTATTAATTTGTAGTAAAGAAACATCTATAGAAGAAATACAATCATTTTTTTATAGGGCTATTTTATGTGATACAAATACTTTATTTGTAGTTGAATTAATTGAATCATTCACAGATTATCAGTATAATAAATTAAATAATTATATTGATAAATTATTATCAATTAAATTTGAAAAAAATAAAAACGAGAGTAAAAGTAATGATAAATTAAGAACAAAAGAATATTTAAATTCTTGTATTGTTTTTATTTATGATGACAATTTAAAAAATAATTTAAAAGAATTAGAAAAATATATGAATCAAAATATTTGTATAAATAATAATAAAGTTAATTCTAATGAAAAAAATAAAGATGAAAGAAATTATCTTTCATTAAGTAATTCTGATATTAGATACAATAGCATTAACGAACAAAATAAAGATCAAATTAATGGTGATAATTCTGATAACATTTTTTATTTTTCATTAAGTAGTATATTAAATAATTCTGAAAAAAAATTTGAATTCAAAAATATAAAAGTTATTTCTTCTGATTTTTGCGGTTTAGGCAAATCTTATAAAATTAAAAAAATGATAAAAAAAGCAAAAAAAAAATATTATCATTTGCCTATAGGTGGAGAATTATCAAAAAAAATAATTTATGAAAAAATAATAGAATTATTCAAAGGAATAACAAAGGACGAAACAATGAAAAAAGAAGAAGAAATTAAAAGGGATAAAACTAAAAAATATAGAATTAAAAAAGAGCCTTTAATTATAGATTATGGGAATTACACGGTACATATAGATTTAGCGGAATCTAAAGAAATATCTGTAATAAACGAATTCTTATTTTCATTTCTTATCACTAAATTTTATACATATAATGAAGATATTATTTATATACCAAATAATTTAAATATTTATATAGAAATTCCTAATTGTTTCGATAATTATTTAGGCAAAATAGGAATCTTAAAAGTATTCCCTATAGAAAATATCGTTCTGGGTGATGCCAAACAAAGTGAAAATAATAATATAACTAATATTAAAATGGGTAGTTTAGAATTAGAACAAGGATTAAAAGACATATTTAAAAAAATGATAGGACAAGATACAGACAAAAAAATAGAAGAATATATAAAGAATAATATCGGCTTAAAAAAATATTCTTATTATCAAGTACAAATATTTATAAAACTTTTTATAAGTCAATATAAAAAGCTCGAAGGCAAAATAAATTTTTTTGGTGCCGGTAAAAAAGATATAACAGATAAATGCATTAATTATTTTAAAGAAACTGCAAAATTATTCACAAATGGAGGATTCGCGAAATTATTAATGAAAAATAATGATAAACAAGAAAAAGATAAATTAATGAAAAATAATGATAAACAAGAAAAAGATAAATTTGATTTGTTCTTAGATGCATATGAAAATGATTTAAAAACAGAATTTACAACACCAATATTTTATATAGACCCAAAAACAAAAAAACACAAATTATTATTTCTTGGAGAAAAAAATGAAAATCAAGAGAAAGAAAAAAAGAAAAAAAATATAAAAAAAAATGTCGATATAGTCTATTTAATAGACGCAACTGGATCAATGGGTGGAGAAATAGAAGCAGCAAATCAAAAAGTTAAAAATATTCTTGATGAATTAAATAAAAAATTTAAAGACTTAAATTTAAGTTTTAATTTCGGCGCCGTATTCTATAGAGATAAAATCGATTCTAAAGAAGATAAAAATGAATTTTTTCCTTTAACAGACAATATTGAAAAATTAAAAAATTATATTTCATCTATAGAAGCCGATGGAGGAGGTGATACTCCTGAAGACTGGGTTGAGGGGTACAATTTAGCATTGAATAATATGGGTTGGAGAAAAAATGGAATAAGACTAATAATACATATAGCAGATGCAGGTGCACATGGAAAAGAGTTTACAGAAAATGATAAATATGATGAACAAGGACCTTTATTATATCCTCTTATTAAAAAATGCGTGGAAAAAAATATTAATATTGTTGGATTTAAAATCGGAAAAGAACCAGAGCAATCATTCGAGAAAATAAAAGAAATATATGATGAGCATAAATTATCAGTTGAAGACAAGGGCCAATTTATCGAAATATATGATTTTAATAGAGAAAAAGCTTTAGAAGATTTTTATAATTTGGTTTTAGAAGCAGCAAGCGAAGTAGTAAGCCCCTCATATAAGTATTTAAAAAGATTAAAGAACATGTTAAATCTTCCTAATGAGATAGAAGAAAATGAAGTCAATGAAGAATCATCAAATAAAAAAAAAATGTCAGATAAAAAAGAAACATTATTAACATTAGAAAATATTTTAAAAAAAGACACAGATAATTATGTCATAACTAAAGATAATTATAAAAAAATGGTATTATTAATATATCGTATCAAAGCAAATGTTCCTGTTATAATAATGGGAGAAACTGGTTGTGGTAAAACGGCTTTAATAACAAAATTAAATCAGATTTTAAATAATGGTGAAAACTTAGTCTATACAATAAAAATACATCCTGGTATTAATGAAGAAGAAATTTGCAAAAAAATGAAACAAGCTAATGAGAAAGCAAGAAAACAAAAGATAGATGATAATTCGCAACAAAGAAAAGAACTATGGGTATTTTTTGATGAAATTAATACTAGTTTATCTTTGACACTTTTGACTGAAATTTTTATTAATCGAACTTTCAAAGGAGAAAGTTTAGAAGATAATATAAGACTCATTGGTGCCTGTAATCCTTATAGAAAAAAAAAAGGAGTAACAAATAAAAATGGATTGAAAAGTGAGGAGGAAGATGATGAAGATGATTGCTTAGTATATAAAGTACAACAATTACCAAAGTCATTGTTATTTTTTGTATTCAGTTTTGGTTCAATAAGTGATGATGATGAAAAAAAATATATATATAGTATCACAGCAAACAAAATGTTTAATATACAAGAAGAAGAAATTCATAAAATAACAGTAGAAGCAATATCTCAATGCCATATCTTTTTAAGAGAGACTTTCAAAGATCCTTCAATAGTATCATTAAGAGAAATAACTAGATTTACAAAATGTGTAGAATTTTTCGAGGAATATTTTATGAAAAAAAATAATGAAAAAAAAAGTGATATCAGTTATGATAAAAGTAAAGTATACAAAATCAAAAGTATTATATGCTCTATATATTTATGTTATTATATAAGATTAATCAACGGTCAACAAAAATCCGAATTTGATAATAGATTGCATAAAATTTTATTAGAATTAGTTAATGTATATTCGGAAAATAATAATGATGATAATTCAAAAAAAGATTTACTCTCTAATATAAATTATAAACCATTAACCAAAGATATAAGAGAAAAAGACATAACCCATTTTAGTGACTTTTTAAGATTAGAAGAAGATTATTTAATTAAAAAAATAGAGCTAGGTTCAGGAATAGGTGAAAATCAATTATTAAAAGAAAATTTATTTTTACTATTTTTAGCAGTATGTAAAAAAATACCTTTAATTATAGTAGGAAAACCTGGAACAGGCAAAAGTTTAAGCTCTAAATTAATAATAAATTCAATGAGAGGTGTTTATTCAAAAAATCCATTTTTTAGAAAATATCCACAGATTATCCAAATATATTTCCAAGGCTCGAAATCAAATATTCCTGAAGACATCGAAAAATTATTTAATAGAGCAGAAAAACTATATTCAAATTTTAAAAAAAAGAATATTGATAAAAAAGGTGATGATGTTCCTATATATATGATATTATTTGATGAATTAGGTTTAGCAGAAAAATCTCCAAAAAATCCACTCAAAGTTCTACATCACAAACTAGAATACGATGGCAAAACTGAAGGTGTATGCTTCGTTGGTATTAGTAATTATTGTTTAGATGCTGCCAAAGTTAATAGAGCTTTATATTTATCTGTACCTAATTTAGAAGATAATCCAGATGAGTTGAGTGAGACTGCTAAAAGTATTGTAGATAATATTTCTCCTGAATTAAATGTAACAAAGGATAAAACGAATATGCTAATTTTTGACATAATATCAAGAGCATATTGTGAATATAAAAAATTTTTGATTGATCTTAAAAAAATGATGGTATTAAAACCATTTTTCAGTAAAAATGAAGAAAAATATAAAAACAAAAGAAAATCTTTAAATGATATAGAAAATGACGAATATTTTAAATATCTTTTAAGAAATGAGAAAAAAATTAAAACCGAATTTCATGGAAACCGTGATTTTTATAACATAATAAAAAGTGTAGCAATAGATGGCTCAAAATTAACCAATATTTCTAATGAAAAACAAATTGTAAATATAGTAGAAAATTATATCGAAAGAAACTTCGGAGGTATATATTACGAAATTAATATAGATTTTGACTTTAAATTAGAAGGTATAGAAAAAATTGAAGAAAAAGTTAATAAAATATTAGAAGATAAAATTAAAAAATATAAAAAAAATGAAAAGAAATTGGAAGAAAACATAATAAAAGTTAGTTCAGTGTATATATTTAAAAAGATATATAATTTAGTAGTCTCTGAACAAAAGGCAAATAATTATGAAATTTCAAAAATTGAAGATAATTATGATTTAAATAAATGTATTAACGATAACATAAGTGATTTTAACAGTCGTTATTTATTACTAGAAATAAAATCAAATATGTCATCATTAATTGTTCAAAATATCAAAGTGCAAAATCTTGAAAAAAAAAATAATATATTTTTCATGAACGGAAGTCCCTTCCCTGACGATAATAACAACGAATACAAATTCCAAAAAATCAAAGAAATTCAAGACTGTGCAGCTGAAATTGATAAAATAATGATCTTACAAAATTTGGACAGCATACAACCATATTTATACGACTTATATAACATGAATTATAAAATAATGGATGAACAAAAATATGTGAGAATATGCTTAGAAAATTTCAGTGAGCAAGATACACCTGTTAGTGACTCATTTAGAATTATAATTTTAGTTGATAAAAAATTCATTGATTCGGGTGATATAGCCTTCTTGAATAGATTAGAAAAAATGCAAATTAATTTCAATGATTTAGTATCAAAAGAAGAAAAATTAGCAATAAAATCAATACAAGACAAAATTAGGTTAAAAGAATTTGTAAAAAAGAAAGATTTATATTATGATTTAAAACAATTATTAATCAATTGTGGTAAAGAAGAAATAGGAGGTATGGTTAATAATTTGTTTATCGAAAATAAAAAAGAAAAAAAAAATATAGAAGATATCGAAGATAAAATATATACTAAAATAAGTAATGTTTTACCACAAGATGTCATAGTTATTTTGGAAGACCTAAATATAATAAAGGAAAAATATTACGAAAAAAATTATTATAATTTAAAGGCCTATATAGATGATATAGGAGTAAAAAACAATTATAAAATATCGATCATATATACATTCAGCAATATAGCGAGTGTTATAGATGGGTACTATAATGAAATGAAATTCATGATATCAGAAATAAGGAGTGAAAGCCAACTTAAACAAAAAATAGATGAAATTAAACCCAATGAAATCAATGAAGAACAAAAAAAAATTATAATAATCCACTTTGAACAGTCTAACTCAAATAAAATTCAGTTCATAAGTGATTACATCATTAATTATTACAAAAATGATGGATACAATTATATTTTTTTAGTCCATATAAAAAGATTTTTCTTCGGAAATAAAGACGCTCATGAAAGAATTGGCTCAATACCAAATATTAATAATGATATAAATCAATTATTTATTGATAATTTAAATGGACCATCTGATCTCACTTTAAAAAAAATATCATCGGCAAAAATTAGCGAAATAATGTTTGAACCAAGTATATCAATTGATGAAGAAACTGAGTTTAAAAAATCGTTATTAAATTTTGTTTATACAGGAATAAGAGAAAAAAACAATAGACTTTCAGATTACTTGAATGAAGATGAATATAGTAATAAATTATTGAAATATATGGATATAAATAAAAACTTCAAAAATAGTTTAATAAAAAAAGCAAAAGAATTAATCAAAGAAGACAAAAATGCCAAAGGTGACTGTGGAAGTTTATTTGATAAAATGTTTAAAGATAAATATATTAATAAAAATAGTATTGATCTTATCTCGTGTATAATGGATTATATTAAAATTAATATATTTAATAAAAATTTAGAAAAAATATTTACATTTTTAGAACACAATAATTTCATTACAACATTATTGGAAATAGATTTAGACCAAACTGATAAAAATAAATTAGGGGAAGATATAATAAAAGAATTAATGGATAAAATTTTATCAAAAATAAAAATAGACGAAGAGAAATTAGAACCTAAATTTTTATTTGGCTATAGAATACCTGGATTTTATAATTTTTACAAAAATTTATCTGAATTTTTAAATAAAAATATTACAATAAAATATTTGAGCAACGAAAAAAATATAAGAAAATATTTAGGTGAATCTCCTAATGCAATAAAAGATGATTTTCATAAAAAAGAAGAATTATTATTAAACGAAGCATTAGAAGAAATAAGTGAAGATAAAACTAAATTTGAATTCTATTTCGATTTAATAAATATAATATCACCAGATTTAGTATTAAATGATTATATTGTATATTACTTGGATAAATATCGAGGTTTAGAAAAATATTCCAAAACCAGCAACAAGATAATTAAGTTATTATTAAAATTAAGATTTTCTGAAGAAAAAAATCAGATAATAAAAAATAACGAATCAAATCCTATTAATATTTTATTAATAAAAATAATATGGATTGAATCAAATATAAATTATATCAAAAATATTTTAAATGTATTTGATCTTACTAATAATATTATTAATGGTGATAAAAATGGAAATTATATATTTAAAATGACCAAAGATTTAATCAAAGATAAAAGTAATTCCATTAAATATATAACTAATCCAGGTAGAAATCCAGAACATACAACAGAAGTAAACGAATGTTTTTATATATTATTAGCAAGTTTATGTTTAAGTATAACATCAGAAGAAATAGAATTAACAGATTATGAGATGAGTTCTAGAAATTTTAAAATTAATCAAGTAAATATTATGGATTATTATTCGAAATTGAAAGAAATAAATAATATATTACAAAATTTAAATAATGATTTGTTCCTTTTTTTAAATGAGTTATATATTATTGATGAATTAATCAAAATAATTGATTGTAAAGCACTAAGTATAAAAACTATAGATGAAATAAAAAAATATTTGAGAAAAAGTTCTTTGCTTATTCAAAAAAATAAAAAAAATAGTCTAGGAGAAAATTTAAAAAGTGTTTATAATTTATTTAACGAAGAAATAAAGGATGAAATAAAAGATAATAAATATTATGATATGCTGAAGTATATATTTTTAAAAGAAATGAGAAAAATGAATGACATTAATTACCGTACTAATATATTGGATATGATAATTAAAGAAAAAGAAGTAATAAAAAAATCGAATGATATATTCCAAATAATATTAAAATCATATTTCAAAGAATTTAAACATACACAAAAAAATTTATTAAATGGAAAAGATGGAAAAGATGGCGAGTTGGTGCAACTTTTAGATCGAAATTTATCCGACCAAAAACAAGTTAATTATTTTACATTATCAGAAACATTACTTTATTTTTTTGAAAAGAATTCATTAATATATTTAAAGGATAATGCTAAATCATTTGAAAAGGAACCCTTTGATATTTTTAAAGAATGTTTCAAATATTTAAATGAAGATTTCGACATCGCAGAAAAATATTATGGTAAATTAGTATATATCACAAAAATATTTTGTTTAGGATATATAAGAGCATTTTGTTACATGTTTATAAAATTAATTGATAAATCAGAAATAGAACCTAAAAAAATAATGGAAGCTATTGATAAAAATGATAAATACGCTATAGTAAGAATGATAAAGATTTATATATATAAAATTATTTTTAATCAAAATAATAAACAAATAGATATATTTTTAAAACATGATATAAAAGAAAAGTATAAATTATCTAAATTTAAAGATTTCAAAAAATTTATTAAATTCAAAAATGAAGATCAAATTAATGTCGGGATTGAAACTTTAGAAAATAATAATTATAAAAAAGTATATGATATCCTTATAAAATATAAAAATGATGGATATAAAAATAAAATTGAAGAAAATGATATTAATGAGATTAATGACGGGGGAGAAGAGAATAATAATAATATATTAAAATTTGATAATTTTTATTTGGCTGCATATAATTTAATACTATCAAAATTAAATAAAAAATATTTTGATACAGAAAAATATAATAATTTTTATATAAATATTTGTGAACCATTATTTAAAAAAAGTGAGAGCGATGAAAATAACAAATTATTGCAATTAATTCAATTTTTATTTAATTCAGAAAAATATTCTTATATTAAAACTAAATATGACATTGACCAAAAAAATATTGAGGCATTATTATATGGATATAGATTTTGTTTAAATGAATTAGCAGAAGAATATGAAAAAGGTGAATATATTTATTCTTCTTTATACTACAAAGATAAAGCCAATTATTTAAAAGAAAAATTGTATCCAGGTAGTGATACCAAAGATGAGCCTTATTACGAGCTTTATTACAAGATCGAAAATCATTTTAAGCAAAGGCCAGATGAAGGCTGCTACATCTGTCTATGCGATAAAGGGTATTATCATCCAATTCCTTCAGGGTTTCCAGGATACTCTGAAAAAAAGTTAACATGTCCGCATTGCAAAAAAGAAATAGGATCAAAAGAAATATATATAGAAAAAAAAGATAAAATAAGTGAAAAAGAAAATAAAATGATTTTAGTATATGAACCGATCGAGAGAGAAAATTATTTTAGAATTTTATATGATGAGGATGAATATGAAACTTTAAATAATAGAGAAGATAAAAGAAATATGCTAAAAAAAATACATTATATGACTAGAAAAGAGTTTAAAGAAAAATATATTGAAAAATTATATAAGAGAGAAAAAGGGCTAAGCCTAATAGATGAAAATAAATTCAAAAAAAACAACAAAATAATTAGAAATTTGAGCCAAATATCATATCGATTATTAAATTATATTTTATACTCTCATCTATTCTTTGCTAAATTAATCACAAATTTAGAAGATTTTGATGTTTATTTACCAAAAGGAATGACCTGGTTTAGTACAATCAAAGAATGTTTTAATTTATTGGAAAAAGAATTAGAAAAATTAGACATAAAAAGAATAGAAATATTTATGGACGTAGTTTTCAAAGAATTATTTATTAAATTACATGATAAAGAATGCATTGATAAATATGATGATCTTATTGAATTTGAAGATGATTTAGAAATAATAATTCAAGAAAAAATTCAAAAAATGAAAGAATCAAATGATAAATTGGAAGAAATTGAGAAAGAATATTGCAAGGATAAAACATCAGCAATGGCATTGTTGAAAGAATTGTATAAAAAGGATGATTATAATAAAGAAGAGTATCCTTTTTATGAATATTTTTACTACAGTGATTATCCCGATGAAAATTATATTGAGAATATTATTGGTTGTGATGATAAGGATGAATATCCGATATTAATTAAATATTTAGATTATAAAAAGCATTTAATAAAAGATAAAGATTTTTATTCTTATGATAATTTAATCACATTTAATAAAGTATTAAATCTATTTAGTGATCAATACTCACATGAAATCACAAGAGAAAAAGCAGAAACTCAAAAATTAAATAATAGTGAAATATATCAACAAAACAGTGAATTGATGAATAAATTCATAGATTTATATAATAAATCTGAATTTAAATACAAAGATTTAAATGCTAATAAAAATAATTTATGTGATTTTTTCTTAGATGAAAATAATAAGTTTGGAAAAACATATAAAAAAATATATAAGGAATTTATCAAAAGACAAAATAAAAAACTAAAAGAATTGTTGAAAATAAAATTAGAGCAAGGAAAATATAATAGTAATTGCATGATCGAAATAAATATTCAAGGAATACAAGAAGATGAAATATTCACATATAATGTTTTCAAAAAACTAAATTTCTATGAAGTAATGTTTAATTCATCATATAGAAAAGTAATCGATACTCTAAAATATGAAAATTACAACGAATTAGAAAAATTTTTAGATTTATTAGAAGAAAAAATGACTGATTTATTATTAGGAAACAAAAAACTATTAAATGAGGTTTTGATCGAATTCAAATATAAAGATGAAGTTTTTAGTAATCAAATAAATGATTTAATAACTAATTTAGAAAGCAAATATAATACTCAAGATATAGATGATAATGATAAAATAATCATTTATGATTTTATTATTACTTGCAATGGCAATAATGACAAATATAAAAGCATTATAAATGATTTTGTGACTTTAATTCAATATTTATATAAAATTAAAATTGAGGAAAATGAAATAGTTAAAATTGATGAAAACACAAAAATATATGAAGTGCTTGATAATTTAAAAGGTATATCAAACGATTTTAAAAATATATTCAAAGAAAAAGACTATTTAATTGTAAAAAAAATATCAAGTATTTATGATTATTATCTAAAATTGATATTTAAATATGTAAAAAAAGATATCGAAAATTATCAAGAAAAAAAACAAATAGAAGAAAATAATACTACTACAAAATCAAAATCAGACAAAGAAAAAATAATAGAAAAGGAAGAAAAAAAACCAAATTATAATTTAGAAGAAAAAACCATTAAAAAATTAGATGATATTTTTTCAAAAGAAGATGTGACTATCACTAAAGAATCATTAGCAGAAGCATTAAGATTGTTCATGAGTATTATATTATATAGAGAAGAAGATAAAGAAAATAAAATAAAATTAAATAAAAATAATATTGTAGGATATCTGAAAGAACAAGATTTATGGGAAAATAATAAAATAAAAATCAAAGATAAGAAATTCGATGATAATTTATCTAAAATTAAATCATTAAATATAAAAATAAAAGAAATATTTTGGCTCTATTGCTATTTAACAGATAACAAAGATGAAAATTTCGAAAATGATATTGAAGAAAAATATAAAAAATTTTTACAAGATAAAAGAAAAAAGGAAAAGTCTAATAATGGTGTAAAGAAGCCAGGTGATATAATCAATGGAAATGATTCAAAAATTCAATCAAGAAGTAGTTCAAGAAGTAATTCAAAAAGCGTTTCAAGAAGTAGTTCAAAAAGCAGTTCAAAAAGCAGTTCAAGAAGTAGTTCAAAAAGCAGTTCAAAAAGCGGTTCAAAAAGCGGTTCAAGAAAAAGTTCAAAAAGTGGTTCAAGAAAAAGTTCTGTTAATAGTGGATACAGTTCAGAGAATGATGCTGAAAATAGAGATTAGGTAATTAATTTTGAGTTTTATTATTTAATTTATATAAAGAAAATTAAAAGTTATTATATTCTTTAATATAATATAAATATAATTTATTATATTTTAGTTTCGCCTTGACACCCAAAAATCTTATAACATCTTCTAATACAGCTATTTTTCCAAATAAACTTTTTTTTAAAATCTTATTATTTTATCATTTCTTAAGAATATCGGCTTCTCTTTTTTTTGGAGGAGACAATTAACTTCCATATTCTCCATCTTTGTAAATATATTCTCCTTCTAAATATATATCATGAATTTAAATTATTTTCTATAGTTGACTTAAATGTAGCAACTAATAATATACTAACTTCCCTTAAAAATTTCATATTTTTTTCATATTTTAATATAAAAAAAAATAAATGCTAAATTTTTTCTCAAAAAACTCGCTTAATATTCATCCATAATTTACATTCTTTTTTTGCCATAAATTATAACTCCTCTGTTATCCATTCAAAAATCTCATATAATTTATTATTAATATATCTTTCTAATTCATCTGAATTTTCTATGAATCAATAGTTTTCTGGATATCCTTGAGAATATAAAGTTTTTCCTTCTTTAAAACAATAAAAGACATATATAATATAATTACATTTTTGGCTTGATGATTTAATATTTTCGGCAAAAATGTTTAAAGTAATATCATATAATAAGTCATAATCTTCTTTATCTGTGCTTTTTTCATAAAATAATTCAAAAAATATCTTTTCTAAATTAATATATTTATTTTTTACTATAATAGAAGCTTTATCCTTTTTATTTTTTTCATTTGATAATTTCCTTTAATGATGACTTTTTCATTCACTTGGCATTGCCAATGATTTTATATTTTATTTTCCATTGATTGATTTGTGTTTTTATTATTTTAGTTTTTACCATTTTTATAAATTTTAGGATGAATAAACTCTTTCTCTATGTTTTATTATTATTCAAATTTACTATCCATTTTAATTATAATATAATTATTATTTTATTTTTTTATTGATATTTTATTTTTATTAATTTTATTATTATTATTATTTTTTATTAATAATTAATTAAAAA
>JAJJKP010003819.1:0-16612 GCA_023805685.1 Ostracodinium gracile
AATCCCCAATCCCCAATCCCCATTATTATTGTTATAAAATAATATATATTTATAATTTAAAAAATATATTTAAATAATAAAAATAATAAAAAAAATTTTAATTTTTTTTTGCTATAGTTTAATTTAATTATTAATTAACTCCATATAAAATTTATTAATTATTTATTAAATAATCAAGTTCTTTAATAATTATTTAATTATTTTAAGTTAAACAATAATATAGTTCTTTTTTTATTTATCACTGCTATATTCGTAAGTCTTATTCCATGAAATCAAAGCGATACCTCTTTGATACCAATCGGAATCGGTTAAAACACTTTCGTTTTTGATAAATACAGAGAATAAAAGATTTTTTCTCATGGTATTCAAATAGACGGGTATAGGGAAAATATTTTTCATATTTGCGTTCTTCTTCACACTCCATTTTAATATAAATGGAGGTAATTGACTAAATAAACTATCAGTCATAATTAATTTATCTTCATCATAATTCCATTCAGCTCCTTCAATGCATAAACCTTTAAGAACAAATGAAGTATTATCAACACTTGTAATATTTTTAACTAATTCAACACTTAACATTAATTCATCAAGTGAAACCTTTAATTCCTGGGCAACACTTTGTCTTGTAGCAGTTAAATAAGCTTCAGGGAATATTAAACCTCCAATCCATAATCCAGATCTGCCATAATCATTCGATTGTGTTATTTTATTCAATTGATTAATTCTATTTTTAAGATCTAAAATCCATTCGGTAACATTTAATTCCAAAGTAGCATATATTTGCCAAGATTTCGGCACAGTATCATTATATATATTTTTTGTTATATCTCTTAATTCATTAGTTGATTTTCCTTCACCTTTTGCTATAAGGATTAATTTCTGTAAATCATCTCTGACTTTATTTAATAATTTAGAAGCAACGGCGACTTCTCTTAATAAAAATCTAAATATAGGATCATTTTTACTTTGTTCATTAGCGGTTAAAGGTTTTACTTGTAAAGGTAAAGCTTTTAATAATTTCTCTCCTTTTTCTTGCACGGTTACAAGCCAACTAGCCTGCGTTTTCTTTCCGGCTGATTCAGTACTGCCTAATTCCTCATCTTCCACACCTTGTATTTTATTCATTTCTGTAATAAATCTGTAAGAAGCAGTTTCTCTTACTAATTTCTCGGCGTTATTTGGTAAACCACTCCATTCAGGGGACTCTACATTTGGCAAAGCATTGACCCATTCTAAATAACCGGCATTATTTGATTTGTCTGGTACCTTTAATACATTTTCTTGATTTTCACTCGAAGTTTTAAATAATGGATAATTGTAATCATAAGTTTTTTCGTTAAAGTATAAATTAACTAAAGATTCTAATATTTTCATATCATAATCATTATCGATTTTTCCTCCATACATACTTTGATGAATAATAGTTCTTATGGCGTCCCAAGGGATTTGTTTAGGTGATATATTTGATCTATCTTTTGCATGAATATTAATCCATTCATCTATAGCATCCAAAGCACATTTTTGGTCACTTTCGTTAAATTCGTAAAATTTACTCCAACCTATAGGTACGTATCTCAATCTTTCTCCAATAACGGCATGGAACCATGCTAATAAGAAATGTAATCTACATCTTTCATGTGGAGGTTTTTCACTTTTAGCTGGTTGTAAAACATTGGCATATGATCTTATTAATGAATGTTTTATACCAGAAGGTAATTCAAATACGAATTTTCTTGAAATTCTTAAAACATTAGCTGGAATTTTTGGATTAAATTCCATAGTTAAGAATAATCTGAAATTTGCATTAGGTTCATTTGCATATAATTTTTTTTCTAATTCATTCAACCAAGTAGGGGCTAAATGGACATTCTTTAATACGAGCCATTCTCCACCTTTTATTTTGTTTGCCCAATTTTTTTCGACTAATTCAAATCCTTCACTAGAACCAATAGCAATGGATAAAAACTTT
This sequence comes from Ostracodinium gracile, assembly GCA_023805685.1. Classification (NCBI taxonomy): domain Eukaryota; phylum Ciliophora; class Litostomatea; order Entodiniomorphida; family Ophryoscolecidae; genus Ostracodinium; species Ostracodinium gracile. Next base: position 1,973 of record JAJJKP010003819.1, read on the forward strand.
TTATTTAATTGTCTAGCTAATGATTCGATTTTAGTTGATGCATCAAATCCTGGTGCACTACAGAATAATATAGGTGTCTTACAATTTGTTTCATCTTTTATAACTTTGACTAAATCTAATTCGGGTATATTAACAAACTCTTCATCGAATACATCTTTTAAGAATGTATTTATACAACTCATCATACGATCAGGTCTAAATACTAATAATAAAATAGATTTACATACACCTTCAAATATTTTAATATCTTTTTCATTTGATATATTTTCTTTGTATTGATTCAAAAAGTCGATCGGGACAGAATTTTCCGCATATGGGTCGTTATAGAAATTATTCCAAGCTTCTGCATTTGAAGTAATTTCACTTACTATATTTGTAAATGGTTCTGATTTATTTAATTCAGAAAGTTGTTTTCTTTGATTCAAGGTCAATTTACCATTCAATATATCTGGACTTATATCAGAAGCATCATTCATTATATTAGAATTGATTTTTAGTAAAAGATTGATTTCAGTTTTGAATTTGTCACCGAGACTTATTTGAGCTAATCTCATTGATAAGATGGCTTTATCTTGATTGAGTAAAGAATATCCTACTCTATGATATATTTCTTTAAATAATAAACGAATAATAGTCTTTTGTCTTTCATTATGTAAATTTTTGGGGAATTCTTTCATTGTTTTGCAATTTATTACGTAATTTAATACATCCATAAAGAATGATAATGAATATCTGTATAAATAATGTATGGCATCTAATGTATCTAAAGCAAAGAATATTCTACTTGTTTTATTTGCCAAAGGAGCGTATTCGTTCATCGTGGATTGTAAATCTCTCATAACGTCTTCACTTTTAGCTACTTCTATTGATATATCATGAGATTTTTTCTTAATATCTTCTAATCTTGTCATAACTTCATTATTCTCAAGTAAATTACCTTCAGAATTTAATGCAGTCAAAAGATCTTCTTCTAATTGTCTCAATTGTAATTTAAATTCTCTTTGAGCTTTAACTAAATCTTCTTTAGCCTTATTTACTTCAGGTCTTTCATTCTTTAAAATAATATCTAATATTTGATTTTGTAAAGAACTTGGTGTAATAGTGAAATTTAAGAAGGTGACTCTGGAGCATAAATCGGGGGTGAAATGACATGATGAATCTCTGGTTACCATAAACATATTAAATGTTAATGAAAAATCGATTTCTTGATCTCCTATACGTATTAAATTTCTTCCACTTTGTTTATGAATTTCTTTATTTAATAAAGAATTCATAATTGGATCAATTTTTTCTACGTCTTGAACTAAAATTGGGTACCCGAATCTCAAAGCATTTTCTAATACTTTTATGAAATCAGTATCAGTAAATGAAGTAGTTTTCAATTTTTTATTAGCATAAAATGTTTTAATGAATTCCGTGGCTTGTCCTGCCGGATCTATTATAAGAGGATATCTATTAAATCTTTGCAAGATAGTCGCATTTTCTAAACATATGTTATCATTTGGTAATTTGCAATTTTGCCAAATTACTTTATCATTTGCTTTTGTGAGCCATTCTACTTCATCTAAATCATTGCTATTAATTATTTCATTTTGTTTTATGATTTCTCTTGCTTTTTCTTTTAGATATTTTCTATAGAAAGCATCATAGAAACCAATGTAAGCTAAGAATGCTGAAGATAAAAATGTATCTCCTAATAAATTATTTATATGTACTTTAAATTCTTCCATTTGTTTTGTCCATCTATCTTTTTCACTACTTAAATTAATTAATAATTTTTCACTTCTTTCTACCTTACTTTTAACTTCTTCCATATTTTGTTTTATAGTATTTGATTCAACGACGGATTCATCGTAATTTATTTTCAATTGTTCAATACTCTTTTCTAACATTTCTTTCTCTTTTGCAATTTCATTATATTCATTTACAACTTTATCTTTTTGATCATTTAATTTTGCGATTTCTTGTTTCAAAGGCTCCATTTGATTATTAATATCCGCACAAGCTACAGTAGATTCAATCCACTCAGCAAGTAGACCTACTTCTTTAAATGCACCCTTGATTTTGTCTATATCCCATTTATTAGCGGGATTTGATATTTCTTTTTTTATAATATTTGTGACTTTTTCACCCAAATCTTCAGCTTTTGCGTTTTTAATAGTAGATATGAAATCTTCTTTCATTATGGCATTTTTTGTTTCAGCCCAATCACATTTTTCTACGACTTTTTTCTTAGCTAATTTTAGATAAATTATAGCTGTTAATTTAAGTGCAGTTTTAGTATTTTCGGTTTCTTTTTTAAGAGCTTTAAGGGCTGCGACGGATTTAGGAGACATGTTTCCTATGGCTTGTTTTGCGGCCTCCATCTTAGGTAAGACCGTACTTAATTCATAATTGACTTTTTTTGCTCTTTCATCAATTTGTTTTTTCATTGCTTCGATTTCAACTTGTTTTTTTTCGGCTTTTTCTTTATTTTTACTTGCTTTTTCTGTATCTTCCATAATTTTGTCGAATTTTAATTTTGTTTCTTTTTGTTTTTTATCTAATTCTACACCTTTTATGGCTAAACTTTTTTTTAATTCATTTACGGTTTTTTCTGTTTGGATAATTTTTTGTAGACCTTTATTTATGTGATTTTTTTGTTCGTTTAATTCATCATTTTTTTCTGTTTGTAAATTTGAAAAATGTTTTATGAAATCAAGGAAATCTCTAGGAGTAATATAATTGAATTTTTTTGCATTTTTCGCTAATTTATCATTTAATTCTTTAATTACAATGTGATATTGTGTAATTGAATCAACAATTAAAGTATTCATTTCATCTTGTGACATATCTTTTTTTTTGAAATTTTCTTTTCGGCATTGACAATTTTCTGTCAATTTTTTAGCGACTTGGAATAATCCTTCTCTAGACCAATCTCCGAACCAGTCAATGACACATCTGTTATACAAGGCAGGAGATGAAGCTGCTCTATTACTAAAATCTGGTGATAAAGGATTCATAGTGAATACAACATGTAAATTTCTTTGGACACCTTTAATAAAAGCTTTATATATTTCTTCTTCTGTATCTAATCCTTTCACATCTCTTAATAAGTGCTCTCTTGCAGTATTTAATAAAGTAATATATTCATCACCTTCAAATAACCCGGGGACCTCTCCTGAAGCTAATAATGCATTCATTCTTTCAAGGAAAGCGGGACCTAATACATTACTTTCATCAAAAATGAAACAAATTTTTTCTCCTTTACATCCGGCTCTTTTCATGACCCCTCTTAAATCGGCATCAAAATCTGCTACGCCATAATTTCTTCCTGCTTTTATTTGGAAAACCGTTAAATCATTCATCCATGCTACGAATCTTGATAACGTGGTTTTTCCTACACCACTTTGCCCTACTAATAAAAGATGACCTATAGGTTGTTTTAAAACACGATCTATACGTAATATATGTTCTAAAACAGAATCAAATATAACTAAAGGTACATTAAGTTCTTCTTCATAGAAAACTTTTAATTTTGCATTTATTTTTTCAATTAATTCATCTTTTGCACGTGAACTATAAATGTCACTAAATAAATTAGTGAATAAAATAGGTCTTTCTAAGGCAGCGGGTGAAACTGAAGGGAAGCATTCTGAAGCAACTTTATCCACTAATTGATCACACCATGCTTTTTCTTCATCGAGTACTAATCTATCTTGAAATAGTCTTAAAGCTTCGTGGGCCCATAGTCTTACTAATCCATCTTGATCACTAATATGATCAATAGATTCATTTATAGCGTGCTTCCATCTTGTCAATTCTCTTGGAGAATAAATATAATGTGGTTGGATATCAGGAGTATAATGATTTTGACATTGAGTATAAAATTCAACCATAGCATTAGTTAAAGGATCACATAGACTAATTAATTCACCACCTTTTTTTTCTAATATAGTTTGATTAAATGCTTTATAAATTTGTCTTAATGAATCCTTTCCGGGGAAATCGACATATAATAATGGGCAATGACGTAAAAATCTATTGTTTAGAGGATGTCTACCGACATCTGTGGGAGGATTACATGCTCCGACAAATTGAATACGTTCTAATTTAATCCAAGTTTTATCCATCGGTCTCCAAAATCCTTTTTGTTCGGTGATTTCTCTTAAAAATGTAATTACAACCTGAGTACTATATTTATCCATTTCTGGTAAGTTAATTTCATCACAAAATACGACCAAATATTTATTATTTTGCTTTGGTCTTAATATTGTACCATTACTACTTTTGACATATTCACAATAATGATCAAATGTTTTTAAAATCAAATCAGGAGTGGTACTAGATGAAAAGTTTATGAAAACCATTTCATAATCTGTCAAAAATTTCAATGTTGCCATTAAAGTCATAGTTTTTCCAGATCCAGGGGGTCCGCATAAAATAAAAGGTCTATGTTCTTTTATCCAACTACTTAATATTTCTTGATGTCTTACAGTATCGACTGTAGGTACAACAACATCTGCATCAGATACTTTATCTTTATCTATCTTTGATTCGGACACTTTACTTTTCCATGGTTTCCAGTCATTATTGGCTGACATATCTACATAATAATCAATCATTTGGTAATTATCATCACTGGGGAATATTATATCAGAAGTAAATGATCTTAATTTTTCACTGAAATTAGTTCTGTTTCCTAAACTTAACGAACCACCGAATCCCCATATTATAGAAACAATTAGCCATTTTGACATAAAACTAAATATTTGTTCTTCATTCATTGGTACTTCACTATGACTTTCATTATATTCTATGATATTATCTATTCCTTTTCTTAATAAAGCGAACATTGATTCAATTACTCTTATTATTGTGAATTCCATAATATGATTATATTCTTTTACGGCTTCTAAAGCTTTTTGTACTAAATTATTAGGTTCAAAGAAAATTTTTATTTTATCTGAAGCCATAGTTCTCACTTGAGCGTTTACATCATTTTCATTTTTATTTTCAAATTCCATTAATCCTCCACTTTGATTGGCTAAATAATTCATAGCATCATCAAAATTATTTTGTTTTAATCTTTTTAAATAATGACTAAACATCATATCAATTGAAACAATATCTTCTGAAAACCAAACCATACCACATCTAGATACAGTAGCTAAAGTTGCATATTTTAAACTTTCGACTTCAAACATAATTCTTACATTAGGAGGTATTTGTAAACGATCACCATGAGGTAAAGTAAGTAATTTATTATCATCTAAAACTGAATTCAAGTTTTCGGCCCATTCTGGGTCTACGTCACCATCGAAAATAATCCAATGTCTTTTTCCACTTTCTCCTCTCTGATTATCTAAAATTTTTCTTAATGTTCCCGTGAAAACACCATCTGTCCAATCTAATGTGGTTTGATCTAATTTACCGTATAAATTTTCTTTATTGACAGCTTTTGGATCTATTATATATGATTCTCCTTTTATGTTATCTAAAGCAGTTAAAGCTTCTAATAATATTCTCCAAGCAGCACTTTTTCCTGTACCACTTTGCCCTACCATCATTACACCATGATGCATTTTTTGTATTGAATATAATTGTAAAATTTTATCAATGAATTTATTTTCTGGTAATAAATTACGCATTTGACATAATTCAATAATTTTAAGACGTAATTCTTCTTCTTTGACTTCTTCAATTTTACAATCTGGAAATACACCACTTAATAATGAATTAAAGAGAGTAATATCCTCACTAACTAATTTTGGTATTAAAGTATTACATACAGATCTTAATAAAATATTTTGTTCTAATTGTTCTATAGGCATATCTATATCTTTTTTAGTAACTTCTCTTTCTTTATCTTCTTTTCTTTTTAAATTACCAGCATTAACTAAAACACTTTTTAATGCACGAAGACCAAAGTCATAATGGCTTTGTGAACTTAATTGAGATCCACATAATTCAAACAATGAAACCATTTTTGATGATAATCTTTCAGCAGTTTTATATCCTTGTGAATATAAAGTAACTTGTGCAATCATATCTTTATCAGGTTTAACCATAGCCATTTGTCTAAATAATTGTTTAAGATTATCAGGAAGTTGACTTCTACCAGCATATCCGGGGTTCATGGTAACAAATATACCCATTTGGTGATTTAATTTTATATTTTTTCCCATCAATTCTATATTTGTTGCAAATTCTTTTAAACCTAATTGAATTACTAAAATTTGTTGAGATACAGCTGATAATATTCTTTCTTCTAATCTATTGAATTCATCAAAGCAACCCCATGCTCCGACTTGGCAAAGACCAACAAAGATTCTTCCCATAGCTTTAAAATCGAAATTTTCATCACAATTAAATACTAAGACAAATCTTCCAAGTTGACCTCCTAAAGCTTTTACTGATTCTGTTTTTCCTGTACCAGCGGGTCCAAATGGTGCTCCACCCAATCTGAAGTATAAACCTTGTGTAAGAGTTAAATAACATCTATCGGTTAAAGGTGTTTGTATAAGTTTTTCAGCTACTCCTAAATATTCGAACCCATAATCAAATGGAGCATTACTCATTTTTATTTGTAATCTTTTTAAAACATCTTCAGTTTTTGGATAAAAATAAAATCTCATATAGTATAGCCATTCAAAAGCTTCTACATTTGTTACATTTTTACTTTTTAGTAAACGAACAACATCTCTTTGATGTACTAATTCAGTAATCAATTGTTCCAATTTTTTTCTCATGTCTACTTTAATATCTTTTAATACTTGATCAGATAAAGCGCTTAACATATTATTTATAACGTTTTCTTCGCTATCCAAAGTGAATCCATCAGGTAATGCTTTTAAAGTTTTGACACCCGTTAACGCAGCTTCGATACTTGCACTCCATAAAACTTGTGAACTCAAAACAGTAATTTGTGCTGGATATTGTTCTATCCATTTTATAAAATCATCAACTTTACCTATGTAGTCCATTTCAGATATTTCGCTGACAGCTTTTTCTAATTTTGTCGCAAGGGTAAAATGCATTTGTTCTTGGACTTTTCTTAACCATTGATAAACAACTGGATCATCCGAAATTTTTACTGATTTTTCAAATTGGACTTCTTCGAATTCACGTGAAACCATACCTTTTAAATCATTTCCATCTTCAGTTAAAAGTGAATTCATTCCAGCGAACATTTTATTAAAATGTCTGGTGATTTTGTGTACATCTTTACTATTACCAATAATTTCTAATAAATCTTCATCACCAATGAAATAAAATCTTGCGAAATTTTGTCTTTGTTTTTCCAAAAAGTTATATAAAGCTTTTTGAATTCTTTCTAATGCAGTTTTTAATTTTTCTTCTAAAATACTTTTAATTGAAGGAATACTAATTACTTCTAATATATATGGTTTATTTGCTACTTTTTTCATAAGTCCAGTAAATTCGGCATCAATAGTTTTAAATTTATTATAATCACTGGCTAATTCATTCATAATATCTGCCGAACCGAAAAAGATACCTTCGAGATATACCCATTTTCTTTGTACGTCTATCCATTCATTGAATAATAATCTAATTTTTTCTAATTTATCTTTCCATGGTTCTATATCGTCCTTAAATTGGTTGTAATAAGGACTGTTACTCATAGATTGAAAACTATTTATATGTTCGTCTAATTGGGTGAACATATCATCCCAACCTCTGATTAATTTACATTTATCTTTGTATCTTACCATATCTAATTCGAAATTAGTCCAGAAATCTTTAGATTTTTTAATATATGATTCTAAAACTAATTCTCCTGTTGCTTGATTTATTGTATCTTGAAGTTCTTTTTCGTTTTTTATTAAATCAGCTTGCCAGAAATCATTTAATATAAGATCTTTTAAAGGTTTTTTTATTTTAAGACAATTTAAAATAACTTTCCAATGTCTGTCTTTTATAGCATCGGTTCTTAAATCTCCTATTAAATTATTTATTTTTTTTAGATATTGCAATTTTTCTTTAGTTTTCGTAAATGCTTCATAACTATGATATTTTTCAGGTAAATCATTCATTTTGGTTAAAGCTTCATCTAAATCTTTCTTAATTTTATCGGCATTTACACCTTGGAAAGGTGTTTCCTTTTGTTCATCAATTTTTGAATATATTTCATTTAATTTACTCCATACGTCTTCTAAATCTTTTATTTCATCAGATATATAATCTAATTTATTCGGATCACCAGAATCCATTCCCAATAATTCTTTAGCTTTACAATTTTTCAAATATGAATCTTTTACTTCATCTATAGATTTTTTTGCTTCATCTAATATATCTAAAGCCGCTCTAGGAGAATCGGCTGTTTCCGGTTTTTTTTCAGCCCAAAATGCTTCCAATTTTTGAATACTTTCATTAATTATTGATTCTTCAGCGGTTATTCTTGCCTTAATTCCTGGTATTTGTTCTTCCATGGCATCAGATTTTTGTTTTAATATTTGTTTGAAACTATTCCACTCTTTTTCTACTTTATCTATTTTTAAGAAATCATTTGGAAATTTATATTTTTGTTTAGCTAATATTCCATGACTACTTTTATATTTATCCATATTAGCTTGCCAATTATCTAAATTTTTTTTTACTTGTGATAATTCTGTTATTAATTCTACTATGTCTGATGAAGCATTTTCTAGCGCATTTTTTTCTAAAACAGATCTTGCTTCACTAATATTATTACTAAATTGTTTCATTCCTTCATTAGTTTGTAAAGCAAATTGATTCATAATTTCTTTATGCCAATTATCATATTTATTATTTACCTTAGTTTGTACTAAACTATAATCTATTATAATAGCACCAAATGTTTTTTCATTATCTCCTGTATCGAAAGTTTTTCTTCCTTGTTTTAACTCATTCATTAATTGTTGCCATTTTTCCATATCTTCTCCTAATTTATCATATATTATTTGAGGTTGAATTTCCCATAAGACTTGATATGATAGCCAAGTCTTGACATATTCTTCGCATTCTTTGAATTTTTTTTCTAAATTTGAGTAAACATCTAATAAAATCTTTTGATCTACTTTTGAAATAATATCTCTGAAAGTGGTTTCTTTGAAAGGATCTTCTTGCATACTTTGTCCTACTGTACGTAGATATAATCTTTTATTGCTAAGAACTATACTAATTGATTGATTAAGTTGATTATACCAATATTCTCTTGCATCGTACATAGATGGAGTTAAAACAATAGTTTGATTCTCCATTTTGATTTTATGCACAATTACATCTAATATTAAAATAGGTTCATTTAATGGTTTTGGAGCTAAAAATTCTTTTATCCAAACATCGAGGCATTCTTCTAATTTTTTCATTAAAATAGTTTCTAATTTTGAATCTATTTCTTTTATCCATTTTTCTAAATTTGAACAATTATTAATTTGATCTATAATTTTTTGTATTGATTGTATATTATCTGAAATAGCCTCTTTATTTAACGGAGCCTTTGTTATTTGTTGTAACAAATTATCAATTTGATTTATTTTACCAATTAATTCAGTAACTTTTTCTTCAAATGAAGAAACCTTATCACATATATCTTTTGTAAATTTCTTCAATTTTTGGTCATTAGTCCATGTTAACTTTGCATTCATTTTAATTAAATTATGTATTTCGTTTTTTTGCTGGGCAATTAATTTACTGATTTTAGGTTCATTTTTAATTTTTTGACAACTGCTATTAAAAGTTCTGAATGCATCTTGAATGGCTAAAGCAAAAGGATAATTAACTTTATTTTTAACTGAATTACTAATGATAGATCTTGATAAATTTGGTTTTATATTTTTTAATAAACGACATTCTTTAAATTGAGATAAAGAATCATTAAAATTAACTTTTAATTTATAATTTCCATGATTTCCTTCGATATATAATATATTTTCATTTTCACTAAATTTATTTGGTCCAGCTTTTTTAGTATCTAAAGCTCCTTTATTCCATTGTTCGATTTTATTTTCACTATCTTTTGAAATATCTTGAAAAGAGTCAATTAATTCTTTGACTTTTCTACCATCTTCAGTTTGATCCCAATTTTCCCCTAGTACATTAGATGTTTTATTTCTATATAAATTAGCTTTTTCTTCAAATTGATTCATCCAAATAATTTCTCCACTTATTAGTGGTATTCCTCTTATTTTACATAATCTTGCGGCTGAACTGTTTTGATATCCAGCTTTAAACTTGTCTTTTAAATCATTTAAATCTTTAATGATATTACTAACCAAAGCTCTTTGATATTCTTGTATTGAAGATTGAATTCTAGGCCTTCTAATAATAATTTTAAATTGTTCAAAAGTTCTAAATTGTTCATTCACATTTTGGGCGCTGGCTAATTTCTCAATAATTTGCCCTGAAATTTGTCCTTCGACTTTTTCTATGACTTTATTATATTCTTCTTTAGTATTTTGCCAGTTATCATGGCCTTCTTTAGATAAATCTAAAACATCAATGTTTTCGGCTAATTTTACTGCTTCATCAATTTCTTTTGAAGTTGTGCTTTTAGAAGCTTCAACATTTTCGGGATTTTCTAAACTATTTGTAATTTCTAATATTTTTTTATGGTCGGCTCTAAATTTTTTAAGATCTTTTAATCTTTTGCTTAATTCATCGTGGGCAAATTGGTTTGGAATCAAATTAACTGTTTCATTTCTTTTTTTAGTTAATTCTCCGAGTTCCTTCCTTAATAATTCATATTCAGGTGTCCATACATGTTTAAAAAGTTGTTTACATTTCTTATATTTAGCCAAAAATTCTTCATAAGGAATTTTTATCAAATTAGGACCTAATAACTTAAGTAAATGATTATTCATATCAATACTTAAATTTTCTACTAGTTGGTAAATACGAGTTATTGGATATAATGATAATTTCATTTTATTTCTAATTATTTCGAATATCTTTTTAATTTGTTCTATCATATCATCTATACTTCCAGCGTTATACATGGCTTTAATAGGTAAATCTTTCAATAAAATGTTATAACTTTCAGCTTTTTTAATGTAAGTATCAGTTTTTGTATCTGATTCAAAAGGATTTGTAACAAATACTTTATTAGCTTTTTTGGCAATTGCTAAAGTCATTTGGACTTCTGGAGCTTCGACTTGTGATTTAATATTATTTAAAACTTTTTCATAATCCGCCCAAAAATTGACTTCTTCAAGAGTATCTCCATCTTTTACTTCTTTATCCATTTTAATAATTTTTGAGATATCTGTTTTCCATTTATTGATTAAATCACATAGCTTATTTATATAGGTATCACTTAATCCTTCATATAATTCATCAACTGTGGCATCTCTTCCTTTTTCTTTTTTAATTTTGTCCATTTTTTCTTTAAGTTCAGGTTCATGTTCTAATTTTATAGAAGGAATGTTGGATATTTTTTGAGTTTTATTCATTAATTCAATGAGCTATCCCATTTTAGACTGAAGTTGGCTAGGATTTGAAGTTTTTAAAATAGAAGCTTTTTCCACGTGTAGAGCCTGGCACATAAGGCCAACACCTACATTAATAGATAAAATAAAAGAAATAGCCTTCCAAAATATAGTCCAAAAATGTCTTGATAGAGACAAACAATTAACTAAGGAAATAGAATCATCAACATTAGAAGAAGATAAAATCCGTAAACATGATTTCGTTGTGTTACATACAAAGTATAGGTCTATGCTTTGTCCCTAATTTATTAATAAATAAAAAAGAAAATACACATATAGGTATTTATATGCATACGGTTTTACCCGCAAGTGATATAGTAAAAATTTTTCCTATTTTTTTTGCTTCTTTTTTACCTATATGTGTATTTGATTGTATTTCTTTGTCGATTAATTCTTGCATGCTTAATTTTGAATATTTGAATTCGTTTGATTTTTTTTCACATTGAGTTTTTTTACCTGAACGTAGTACACCGATATTAAATATAAGTTGGTAATTTTTAGAACGTATGCTATTCTTATGAAACATTAGATTCAATTTGTGTTATAATTAAATATGATAAATTAAGAGATGAATATTTATATCATGGGGGAATCTTTCCTGGGAATCAAACATATAAAATGAACCCTGCTACTTTAGGAGAAGAAAAAAAATTTATATTATCATCCATGCTTCCTCTGAGTAGTCCTACTAATAAGGATAGTACTATTGTAAAAGAATATTCTCTTTCTTTAAAATAAAAAAAATATCTTTGTCTAATTGATTCCTATATTCATGTACAATTAAAAATGTAAATTGTTTCATTATAAATTCGAATTTATTTGAATAATTTTTGAATAAATTAAAAAATGAAATTTCATTATATTTTTTATCTTGCAATTAATAACGTTATTCAGTATTTGCTTATATAATTCTATAAAATGTGAAGAAATAGAATATGTTCGTTGTTCAGATGGGCTCAAAGCGACAGATCTTGAATTTCCCCCAACCACTATGAGTTGTCCAGACCCATTAGTAAGAACAAATTAATATGGTTAATAATAAATTTAGATACTGGTTCTTATAATTTATTTCTTTTTTTATATAAGTCGATAAATCTCGGCTTATATATATTCATTCCATTACTATGCAAATATATTTCTTTGTTTCATATGTTCAAATATTTTGACAATATATAATATTTGATTTCGATATACTATACATTATTGATATTTCTGATTTAATTTTCTTTCTTTGTTTTTCAGAGGTTATTTTTTCTGTATTTATAGATTTAATTGCGACTAATTTACCCGATAAGATGTACAAAAATAAATAATTTTACCAAATGATAATTTACCTAATAATCTTCCATATTTATTAAATTTATTATTGGTTTTTTTCATAATATTTTTAATATAATTTAATACATTGCCATATATTTATTATAGCATGTATGTTTACAATTATTTTTCACAGTACTCATCTTACTATCATATGACTAAGATAATTCTACATTTGCATAATTGTGATTATTACTATTAGGAATATAATCTATATTATTATATAAATTTTCAATTATTCTATGAATTATTTGTATAATTTTTGTATTTATTATTATTATAATTATTACTATTATTATTATCATTATAATTATTGTTATAATTTTGAATATTATTACTATTGTTATTATTATTCTTATTAATTACTTTTTTAGGTTTAGGTTTTTTATTCAAACTTGAGTTATATTGTTTGACATTTTTTTGTGATTCAAAATTATTTTTGTCTTTTTCACTTTTTTCTTTTTCATAATTAGTATCATCTGAATTAAAATAATTATTATTTATAGCGTTTTCTGAATTTTGATTTTGATAAGTATTAGTATAAAATTTATCATTTAATTTTTTGAGTAATTCCTTATTATTTAATTTTGTTGTTTTTGAAAAAGGATTATTTGGATTAACTGTTTCTTTTCCTTTAAATGATTTGTTTGCTTTACTTCTCAATTTGTTTTGATTTGTATTTGTATTTTGGTTTGTATTTTTATTTATATTATCTTCACTTTTATCATTTTGCGTATTATCACTAAATCCAGTAGTATCAGAAAAATGTTTAGAGTGTAAATGTAAATTAGAATCGACATTATTTTCATTTTCATTCTCATTTTCATTTTCATTGTAATTAAATTCTTCACTTTTAAAATCTTTTTGAAAAGTGCTACATGCTTTATCAATATTTATGTTATCTTTATTATTATTATATTTTACTTCATGTGATTTTGGTTTATTTGAAGTATTATATAAATATGCTTTATTTTTCGGATTTTCAAAAGTAATTTCACCTCCATCTTCTGGATCTACAATAATACTATCTCCATATTTTTTTTCATCTTCAATTATTTGTTTTTGAGCATTTTTTTCTAAATTATCAAATAATTGATCTCCTTCATCTTGGAATCTTTTTCTATAAGTAATAAACGCTCTTCTGGTAGTAGCCCGTACGTCTCCATTTGCATCACTTAATAATGATTTCATTGCATCTTCTAAAATATTATTAGTTTTTACAATTAAATTATTTTTATAACAAGTTACAATATATAATATACATTGAGAACAAATATTTCTCACAAAATTTGATTTCATTGTTTTTTGTTCACATACATTACTTATTACTTTAATTGAATTAACATATTTTACCAAATTTAAAATGCATTTAGATGAAGAATCTGATATGACTCTATTTGCACTTCCAGCAATTTTAAATAACACATATTGCGTTAATAAATATGTTGCTCCTTGTTCTATTGCTATTCCTAATTCCTTTGCACATAATGATGTTATTCTACACGCTTCTTTCATTACTGATGAACGCAAATCAGCCATTTGAATTCCTAAATGAGTTGCTAATTGTCCGTTAAAAGTTTTAATAAATATATCTGATTTGCCTTGATCTCCGAGACATATTTGGCCTAATTTTTTTAATGAATTTTCTCTTTTTTTCCAGTCTATTGTTGTATTTATTGTATTTTTTAATATTTCATCTAAATCATCGTTTATATTTTGTTTTCCTTTATAATTTAATGGAATTATTCCTTCATAATCAAATTGAAAATTATTCATTAAAACTTTTTAATTATCTAATTATTTAAATTTGATTTAACTTCATTTCCAATAATTATTTCAAAATTATCATGAGCATCTCCTAAATTCCTATCTA
>JAJJKP010003820.1:0-16283 GCA_023805685.1 Ostracodinium gracile
CCCCAATCCCCAATCATTTTGAAATAAAAATCTAATTGGCTTTTGTTCTAAGTAATAATAAATTCATTAATAATTATTTATATATTTTTTTTGATATATTTAAAAATGAAATTCCAATTAATATCATTAACTTTATTACTATTTTCAGTTTTAGCAGTAGAAACTGAATACATTAAATATGAAGAAGATGGAATGGTCGGCCTATTAACCATAAATCGTCCTAGAGCATTAAATGCTTTAAATAGCCAAGTCTTAGATGAATTAGATAAAACTCTCGATGCAATTGATACAAATAAAGTAAGAGCTTTAATACTTACTGGAGCAGGTGAAAAATCTTTTGTAGCCGGTGCAGATATTGGTGAAATGAGCTCTTTAACTAAAAAAGAAGGTGAAGCCTTTGGTAAAAAAGGTAATGATGTTTTCAGAAAACTTGAAACATTCCCAATTCCAGTCATCGCCGCTGTTAATGGATTTGCTTTAGGAGGAGGTTGTGAAATTTCAATGAGCTGTGATATTAGAATTTGCTCAGATAACGCTATATTTGGTCAACCTGAAGTAGGATTAGGAATTACTCCTGGATTCGGAGGTACTCAAAGATTAGCTAGACTTGTTGGACCCGGTATGGCTAAACAAATGATATATACCGCCAGAAATATTAAAGCTGATGAAGCTTTAAGAATTGGATTAGTTAATGCTGTTTATCCACAAAGTGAATTATTAAATGAAGCAAAAAAATTAGCACAAACTATAGCTAAACAAGCTCCTATTGCTGTTAGGAATTGCAAAAAAGCAATTAATGATGGATTACAAGTTGATATGGATAAAGCTATAGTAATTGAAGAAAAATTATTTGGAGATTGCTTTGAAACTGAAGATCAAAGAGCTGGTATGGGTAATTTCCTTGAAAAAGATAAATCTAAAAAATTAAAAGTTGTTCCTTTCAAAAACAAATAAATATTTAATAACTTATTTAAAATTATTTAAAAATAAATGTTCAATTACTTAAGTAATTATTGGGTATAATTTTAATTTAAAGAAATGTTTTTTTCAATATATTGACTTTTCTACATATATTTACATATATTAACAATGAAATAAAAATATTTTTTTATTTTTCTGCATTTTCTTCATTTAATAAATAAATATAATACAATCACACATTTTTCATCCATAAAAAAAAAATAGTTTAAAATAAATCAACAATATTTTTTTAAGTCAATAAAAAATTGGTATTTGTTTATTATTTATTATTTATGATTAATAATAATAATAACAAAAATAAAAGTGAAAATTTCATTATAAATAATTAATTTAAGCAAGCTTTAATTATTATTTTATTATTAGCAAGTTCTTTTTTAATTTTTCTTTTCAATTAATAACATGATTGAATTTCAAATTCAATTATAATATCATTAATATATTCACCAACAAATACAATATCAATTAATATTATCACAATACTTTTTTATATCTCAATTGACTCAACCAATTGGTCCATCACATATTTTTTTAATATTGCTATCAAACAGTTTTTTATCATGAAAAATTATATTTTCATTTAGTAGAATCCTATGAACTTCTTTTTTCATATTTAAAATTAAAAAAAGAAATCAACTATATATTAAATAATGTATGGGTTTCTTTGGTCATCTTTTGGAAAAAAAAAATTTGCAAGGTGTGGGATTTGAACCCACGAGTACTGAGTACAAATGATCTTAAGTCACTCCCCTTAGACCGCTCGGGCAACCTTGCAACTCACAAATTATAGTTATTAAAAATAATAAATAAAAAAGATGTAATAAAAAATAATATTTTTTATTTTTTTCTTGAATTATAATAATTTTAAATAAATTATGGGAAATGAAATAAATTATGTAAATAATGATAATAATGAAAATAATAATGAAAACGAAAATAATAAAGCTTTTTTAGATTATAAACCACCAGAATTCTATTTAAATAAAGAATATCCCATTCAGGATAAAACTATCCAAGATTTAATGCAAATTTACATCGATGGCAAAAGTGATTCATTCAAAAATAACAATAATATTATTAATAATAATAATATAGACAATAATAATAACAATACCAATATAAATGAAGAAAAATATTTATTAACACCAAAATTTAACACTAAAAAAGTTCCAAAAAATATTGATAATTTTAATATATACAATAAAAATAATTACGAAAATAGAAAATTATTTGAAAAAAATAATTCGGAAGAAGAAATTGCAACTATTACTGAAGATGTAAAAGAAGAAAAAGAAGAAAAAGAAGAAAATAATATTATAATCTGCCAAAGTCCTATTATCTTCAAGTTGTTTTCCAGCGAAAATAAATCTTTGTTGGTCAGGTGGAATCCCTTCTTTTTCCATAATTTTTTCTTTAACATTTGCTATTGTATCTGAACGACTACATAAAATAGATATAGTTCTTCCAGTGAGTGTTTTTACAAATATATCCATAACTCCTTTTTTAGGTTTCTCCTTAGTAATAATATTATTTTGTGAATCATTTTTTTCTTCCTCTTCATTTGACACAGGTGAAACAGGAGTTGCTATAATGGAGGGGGGTTTTGTTAAAATAATTCTGGATAAATTCGGTAGCAATGAAACATCTTCTAATTTAAATGAAGAAAAAGCCATAATAACTGATTCTCTTATCATTAGAACTATATCTTTATAATCAATAAATTCAGGTGTTAATTTTGCAACGAGAATTAAATGTTCATCACAGAAATTTTCTATATAATAATTAAATATAGGTTCAATGAATTTAATATTACCTCCATGAATATATTTAGCCGAAGAAGCCAATAAATTTAAAAAGGATGAAGTTGCCAGTTTTTGGTCTTTGTAATTTTCTGCAATCAACGCAAAATTTGGGTCTGAACATATATTTATATATCTTATGAAAATATCTGTATTTTCCGTTTTTACAATAAAATCATATTCAGATAAAGTTTTTTTGATTTCTTTGCAAATATTATATATATTTATAAGTTGATTTGATTTTTCTAAATCTATTAGCTCACTGGGGTCTTCATATATTTTGCATATTTTTTTATTTATTTCCTCAGCGATTATACTATATATACTTGTTTCATTTATAGTCCAATTGAAGCCCTCTTCTCCAATATTTAATTCATTTAATCTTTTAGTGACCATTTTGTTGTAATTTTTTCCTACTGTTTTAAGTAATTGAATAAATGAATTTATTATGTCTTTGTATTTATTATTTTTGAATTCTAAAATAAAATCAGTCGTAAATTTAATTGGAGTATCAGAATTTTTTTTGCCATTAAAAGTCTCTAATAAGTTTTTAATAAAAGAAGAAATTTTATCGGTGATATTTATATTAGAATACGAAACTAAAGATATCATTTTTATGGCCAATTCAGATATATGTGCTTGTTCGGAAACCAATGCTTTGCATAAAATTTCTATAATGATTCTTTCGAAAATAGGACTCCATTCACCATCTCTTGGAAATTGTAATTTACCGAAAGGAGTCTTAGCAAAATCATTTGTTGATTGATTAGAATTAAAAAATAATGTAGATTCATTAATTGCTTCCATTGCCACTTTATAATTTATTAATTGACATATAAATGGAATTAATAATTCTTGATTGTTTTTGTAAATATTGTGTAGTATTTCAAATAGAATATCAGCATGTTGTGCTTTTATATGATATAATTGTTGACATTTCATTTGATATGCTAATGAGGCTATAATTTGTCGAGAAACAAAAATATCTAATTTTTGTTTTGATAAAGATAAAATGAAAGTTGAATCTTCCTTTGATATAGGGATATTTGATAGAATTGATTTTGCTAAAGATGCAATGATATTATTATTAAAGTTATCCATTAATAATATTTTATCTTTTAAAAAATTTATAATTTTTTCATTTTTTGGAATTTTTATCTCAGCTGTTTCCTTTGAAAAAGCATATGATGATAAAACTTTAACCAAAAAATCAGTTTCCTCTTTTGATGTATAATCTACACTATTCAAAAATATTGATATAAATTTTTCCATTGTTTTTAAAAAATTACCTAATTTATCTTTTTTTTCTATTATTTCCTTTTTCCATGTGCATATTTCTTCAATTTGTGGTATAATTTCTTTAATATTTTTTTTATTAATTTTTCCATTAATTAATTTATTGAGATTTTCACACATTATATTAATTGAATCAGTCTGAATAAGAATTGATGATATAATAGAAGTAAGTTTATTTATATGTTTATTATAAAAATTCACATATTTATTATTAGAAACAATTGTACATATAGAGGAAAGACTATCTATATTTTGTTTGAGATTATTTGGGTCAAAATCAGCAGAAAAAAATATATCTAAAAATTTATCATAAAATTCTTCATCAAAATCACAAAAATTTTTTTCTTCTTCATAATCAAAATCAATGTCTGGTAATTCAACTTTTTTAATATTTAATCCTTTTAATTTATTTATTTCTTCAATAGATCTATTTAAGTTTAATAAATTTGCTTTATATAAGGATATTATTATATCTTTTTCGAAATTTTTATTTTTAATACGAGCTTTAGCTTTTATTGCTTCATTTTTTGATTTTTTCATTGATTCAATTTTTATATCACATTCTATACTATATTCTTTCTCAAATTTAAATTCTTTTATATTATCATTATTTAATAAATTATGAGCATTTATCAAATTTTCTTCTTTTTCACATAAATATTTAACACATTTATTCAATTTTTCAATAATATTCGAAATTGAAGGAGAAAGATAAATAGAATAATTATCATACAAGTTAGGGCATTCCATACTTATATCTACAGTACTTAATTCAATTTGTATATTAATACTTTTTTTTACTTGATTTATTTCTTCTGTCAGAAATTTTCTCAATGATTCCATAAAATAATAGATTTCTTTCTTTTTATCAGTATCAGTAGTATCTTGTAATATTTTTATTTTATCTATAAAAAAATTCACTGCAACGGGTAGAGTTCTACCGAAAGTCATTTTAGGAGTTTTCATTATGTTTTCTGCGTTTTCGAAAGCCTCTGGAGGGGCAACTATCTCATTAGGAAAATCATCTGATGGAATCATTTTTGAATTATAGTTAAATGATACATTATCAATACAGTTTTTATATTGTTTTACTAAACTTTTATAATCACTTGTACATAGTTCTTTTATTGAAGTTAAACTACTTTTGTCATTTTTATAATCATATGTTAATTCTTCCGATGCACTTTCATAACATATTTCAAGTATATTATAAATAAATTTATCCATTTCAATAACATCAAGTTCTTTAAGGTCATCTGAATAACAATTTTTAATCAGGGTAATGGCCACATTGAAAGGGACGTTTACCGATTCTTTTTGAATAATTTGGGAAATTTCTTTAATTTTTGATGAAATTTCGTTATAATAATTTTTATTTTTCATTTGTCCTACAACAAAGGCGAGTGGAGAAGAGAATGACTGAGTTAAATGGTTTAATCTAAATGAATCATTTACTTCGGCACATTTAATCATAAGAAAAATATTGTAACGATTATTTACATTATAAGCATCTTCTAAAAGTTCTTTTTCTCCTTGAATTACACTTCTTTGAAGAGAATTTACGAATTTTCTATATGTATTAAAACCATCCGAATATACTTGTGTTGAATTACTTTCCCAAAATTTGGATTCATAAAGATGTAATTCAAATGCTGATATTCTACCACTTAAAATATTATCATCTGATATTATATATTTTGAATTTTCAACAAATCCTAATTTATCACACTTATATTTAGGGAGATATTTTGCTATATTTTTTATATCATTTGTTCTAATAATAATTTTAAGTTTTTCAGTACTAATGAAATTATTCGTCCATTGGGCATATTTACTATCATCAATAGGGTCAAATATGCATTCATGTATTAACAATTCTCTTATTTCGTTATCTAAAAAAGTAAATACAGATCTGAATAAGCTTTCTCCCTTATCTTCATTATTATAAGTAGATACTAAAATTGTCATAATATACATCATTATCGAAGTATTTTTTTCTGGATCATTCGATGCTATTTCGTTTTTCTTTGAATATATTTCTTTTATTGTTGATATTATGATATCCATTGAATCATCGAAGTTTAATGAGACTTTCCAAATTTTAATTTCATCTTTATAATTAAGAGAATTTGCAATTTTTAAAAAATTTTCTGATTTTCCTATTGAAATTATTTCTTTTATGATTGAATTTTTAAGGTGTTTAACCATATATTCCCAGGCTTTATTTAATGGATGTTTTTCAATTTTTGAAAAACTTTTTAAAACAAGTATATTTTTTTGAGTATATATATCATTTTGAATTAACATATTTTCAGCTGTTTGACATAATGTTTTCTGGCAATTTTCTTTCATATTAATTTCATCAATAATTGTAGGAAGAAAATACTCTTCGTATACACTTTTTTTATCAAAGTTTTCAATAAAATTACATTGAGATATTTTTCCTTCAATGAAAATAGAATATAAAGTATTAGGGAAAATTTTTGGATAATTAAACTTCAAAGCTTCTTTTACAATAAATGTTCTGTCTTCTTTTTTTATATATTTAATTATAGTTGAAACTCGGGAAAGAATAGGTAAGACTGAAGTATTATCAAGTGTAGACATATATGTGCACATTTCTTCTATTGTTGCTTTTATTATTTCAGAAAATGCTTTTCTTTTACATGTCACAATTAGTTTTATTATTTCATCAATCTTTATATAATTTTGTTTAAGACGAAGACTTTTTAATGATATATTTTTATAATTAAATGCATTAGTTTCTATGAGTTTAATATATGAATAATTATTAAACTCTTCAAGAGCTTTTTCAGGTACTATATTTTCTAATATTATTTTTATAAAATTCATATCAAATAATTGTAAAATTTCTAATGGATTATTTCTCATTTCATTATTAAAAAGAACTTTTGAAATTTTACTATATGATTCTTTATAATTATCGATTAAATAAGGAACGACTTGTGTAGGGTTGTTAATTATTAAAGATGGTATATATTTTTCTGGGATATTTTCCATTAATTGTTTAATTTGTGATTTGTTTTCTTTACTCTGTATCCAAGATGAAAATAAGCTAGATGTTTTTTTGTCTAAAGCAAATAGTAGTATGTCATCCCATTTGTTCTCATTAATCAAGCTTTTTAATATTTTTGTATTCTTCATTCTTTGTTATGATTATGAAAAATGATTTCATTCACCATTTATATTTATTAATTTGGAGAAACTTTTTTCTAAATAAAAAAAATATAATAAATTATTTTAATTACATAAAATTTATAAAATTTTTTAGTAGGTATATTTATTTGCATATTCTCCAAATTAAAAACTTAAAAAAACACCTTTTATCCTATCCCCTGAAAGCCTGGTGGGGGGCCTAAAATCAGACAAACACGGTATTAATTTTAATAGCAATTAATTATTTCAGAACAGTTATTTTTAAATTGGCTTACTGTTGGTTTAGTCATTCAGATCATCATTCGGGAACTTTATAATAATAAATTATATATTCTTTTAAATATCTTATTATATTGTTTTTATAGGTTTATTGTTTTATAATATTTTTTTTTCCTTCATTTTAATACTAAAAGAGTATATTATTTAACTATTTAAGATAATTATTTATATATTTTTTTTGATATATTTAAAAATGAAATTCCAATTAATATCATTAACTTTATTACTATTTTCAGTTTTAGCAGTAGAAACTGAATACATTAAATATGAAGAAGATGGAATGGTAGGCCTATTAACTATAAATCGTCCTAGAGCATTAAATGCTTTAAATAGCCAAGTCTTAGATGAATTAGATAAAACTCTCGATGCAATTGATACAAATAAAGTAAGAGCTTTAATACTTACTGGAGCAGGTGAAAAATCTTTTGTAGCCGGTGCAGATATTGGTGAAATGAGCTCTTTAACTAAAAAAGAAGGTGAAGCCTTTGGTAAAAAAGGTAATGATGTTTTCAGAAAACTTGAAACATTCCCAATTCCAGTCATCGCCGCTGTTAATGGATTTGCTTTAGGAGGAGGTTGTGAAATTTCAATGAGTTGTGATATTAGAATTTGCTCAGATAATGCTATATTTGGTCAACCTGAAGTAGGACTAGGAATTACTCCTGGATTCGGAGGTACTCAAAGATTAGCTAGACTTGTTGGACCCGGTATGGCTAAACAAATGATATATACCGCCAGAAATATTAAAGCTGATGAAGCTTTAAGAATTGGATTAGTTAATGCTGTTTATCCACAAAGTGAATTATTAAATGAAGCAAAAAAATTAGCACAAACTATAGCTAAACAAGCTCCTATTGCTGTTAGGAATTGCAAAAAAGCAATTAATGATGGATTACAAGTTGATATGGATAAAGCTATAGTAATTGAAGAAAAATTATTTGGAGATTGCTTTGAA
The DNA here is from genome assembly GCA_023805685.1 of Ostracodinium gracile. NCBI lineage: Eukaryota > Ciliophora > Litostomatea > Entodiniomorphida > Ophryoscolecidae > Ostracodinium > Ostracodinium gracile. The sequence continues at coordinate 8,485 of JAJJKP010003820.1, forward strand.
ACTGAAGATCAAAGAGCTGGTATGGGTAATTTCCTTGAAAAAGATAAATCTAAAAAATTAAAAGTTGTTCCTTTCAAAAACAAATAAATATTTAATAACTTATTTAAAATTATTTAAAAATAAATGTTCAATTACTTAAGTAATTATTGGGTATAATTTTAATTTAAAGAAATGTTTTTTTCAATATATTGACTTTTCTACATATATTTACATATATTAACAATGAAATAAAAATATTTTTTTATTTTTCTGCATTTTCTTCATTTAATAAATAAATATAATACAATCACACATTTTTCATCCATAAAAAAAAAATAGTTTAAAATAAATCAACAATATTTTTTTAAGTCAATAAAAAATTGGTATTTGTTTATTATTTATTATTTTTGATTAATAATAATAATAACAAAAATAAAAGTGAAAATTTCATTATAAATAATTAATTTAAGCAAGCTTTAATTATTATTTTATTATTAGCAAGTTCTTTTTTAATTTTTCTTTTCAATTAATAACATGATTGAATTTCAAATTCAATTATAATATCATTAATATATTCACCAACAAATACAATATCAATTAATATTATCACAATACTTTTTTATATCTCAATTGACTCAACCAATTGGTCCATCACATATTTTTTTAATATTGCTATCAAACAGTTTTTTATCATGAAAAATTATATTTTCATTTAGTAGAATCCTATGAACTTCTTTTTTCATATTTAAAATTAAAAAAAGAAATCAACTATATATTAAATAATGTATGGGTTTCTTTGGTCATCTTTTGGAAAAAAAAAATTTGCAAGGTGTGGGATTTGAACCCACGAGTACTGAGTACAAATGATCTTAAGTCACTCCCCTTAGACCGCTCGGGCAACCTTGCAACCTATTATTTATATCATATTCATACTTTATATAATATTGAAAAACAATATTTATTAATTATCATATTTTTTTAATCAAACAAATTAAAATTATTATATTTAATTAAAATTACAAAGGTTTCTTTATTATTTATTCTATATTAAATAATACATAATTTTAAACATTAATTAATAACTAAAAAATCAAAGTCAATTATAACTTTGAGAAATAAGGCATTCATTAGGTTTATTAACATCAAATTTATAAAATATTGAATAATTTTGCCTTAATGCAGTTACTACAGTCAACTCATTAAGATTATAAACATTACTCCAAAGAGTAGTTTTACGTACATCAATTAGTAAATCCATAGCATTTTCTTCTTCCATAATCGTATCATTTTTTAATTTTTCTTTTAAAATAAGATATCTATCAAATCCATTCTCATTTCCGGGTCCAATTGGTTTTTTCAAATAAAAATTTGTTAAATATAAATATTTAACTGTTTCTATTTCATAAGGTTTAATAGTGAGCATTTTATTGTCAATATATTCTATAATAACTGAATTTCCTTGTGAATCAGCAATTAAATAATGTAGACTACTTCCTTCAACCATATCATGTAAATTATATTTATTTAAAAAATCAACTGCTTCTTCTACATTTTTACAATAATCAAGAACTGCTTTCATCATAATAGATGAAGTAATATTTTTTTTATTTGGGTCATCCTGGTGAACTTGGTTTTTAGTTAATTTAAGTAGACTTATAGCCAGTCCAGCTTCATTACATCTATCCATTATATCATAAACGGAAAATAACAATCTTTCTTTTATAATTTCTTGTCCCTCGAATATCCCGATATATTCCCCATTTACGAAAGAAATACTTTTATATCCATTTGTTGGGTTGGTCCATATCACCAATGTGGGGGAGTTGTATGGATAATCGAGATTTCTTCCAAATAAATTTTGATTTTTTTTATTATATACGTTGAATGAAGAACATGCAAAGTTTTTTGAATGCTCTATAGTAAAATTGAAATCTATTCCAAATTTTTCAGTACAAAATGATTTTACTTCATCATGATTTTGTACTCCTTTATTTATAATTTCATCTAAATAGTAATTATTTTGATAATGTAACATATATAAATTTGGTGTTATTTTTTTTAAAGAAGATATTGTTGCATTTCTTAAGTCGAATTCATTTGGTGAAAATGATGCATTCATTTTTATAATAACCAAAAATATTAGATAAATAAATTTAAAAAATGTTTCCATAATCAATTCTTTAAAATAAATTTTTTATTTCTATGTTCTAGTTTTTGGCATTGATAATATTTACTGATATCTATATTCTTACCTATATTTTTAATTAATAATTTTGGTATTTCTTCATAAAGTATATCTTTTTTTCTTTGACAAAAACATTCTAACTTAATTTTTTTATCTTCTATTTTGAAAGCAGGTATATAATGATGCATATAATTACAAAAATAATACTTATCTTTGGAATCATCAATATTATCATTATTATCATTTGATTCTGATTCATGTTGATCGCAAAAATCTAGAAAATCTTCCTTTTGTTTTAAATAATTTTCATCTGGTTCTGGTTCACTCATTAATTTATAAAAACAATAATAATGGATGGAAAAATGAAAATTATTCCAATAAAAAAAAAAGATTCAAAATTAAAATTCATGAGACCAAATCCAAACCAGAAAAGATTAACCAAAGTAAAAAGCCCCAAAAAATTTGATCCTAAATTATCACCCTTATCAAATAACAACAATAAATCTTTCTTAATAACAGATACTGATATCAGTACACGCAAAACATCAGACTCTTTATTTAATAATAAAAATAGGCAAAAATCAAATAAGAATGTGAATTTTGTTTATAAAAAAAATATAAATAGACCAAAAATATCTATAAAATTAATGAAAAATGAAAGAAATAATGTTAATCTAAAAACAGAAGGGAGTCGTAGGACTTTGGCTCATTCTTCTTCAACCGGTTTTTTAAATAAATTTGGTAGAATAAATAATAATAATAATAATTATGATACTAATAATAATTATTTTAATATAGAAACTAATGATAATTGGATACTTAGTCCTAAAAAAAATAATAATAATTATAAAATATTTACTCAAGGAATTAGAGATATGCAGTCCCAACCTAAAAGACAAACAAGACCTCAACCTCAATCTAGTCAAAATTTAAATTTCAAAAGTAAACTTAAAAATATCAATATTTACTCAATTACAAATTTGGATTCTTATGTAGACAATTACAATAACAATAACAACAATAATAATATTAACAATAAAAAAAATGAAAGATATATAAGTCCTAACAAGAAAACCAAAAAAGCAGAAATAATTAACATTGAAGATTTATTATTATTAGATGAAAATTATATAGAAGTAATAAATTCAATACCAACGAATTTCAATATAGGTAATAATTGTTTTGATTTTATTAATATATACATAAATTCATCATTGATTTGCAATTTTGAAAAATATTTCACTGATTATCAAACTAAGACAATAATTCATATATCTATAATGATAATGATATTTAATATTATTATTACTTATCATATATCATTTATTCCCCAATTTTTAAACACTTGTGATAAATTTTTAATAAATTTATTAATACTAAGTCATAAATCATTTTTATTAATATGTCAATTAATATCAAATGTAGTTTCTTCTAGTGAACAAGAAAATATATGGGTTATAAAATTAAGAAAAATGTTAGAAGAAAGTATAACACCTCTAAATGTAAATGATGAAGATTTTATCTCATTTCTATCTTTAAAAAAATTAAAATTGGTAAACGATACTAAATTTAATTCATTAATAGAAATAAAATATTATACAGTACAAATAAAAAAATATTTACAATTATTATTAAATATAATGAACAATAACGATAACTTAAAAAATGATTTTTGTAATTTATTTAAAAATATTGATAATTTATCATTTAATATATTATATGAGTTCTATAATACAAAAGTTTTAAAAATAATAAATAAAAATGCAAGCGTCACCGGGAAAAACGCTTCTTCATATGGAGGTATTATGTCCATAAATAATGTAAAAGCTCCTTATTTACCTAATAAAAGTAATAAAAAATTTACTTTAGTTTTGGATTTAGATGAAACATTAATTGCTTTTAAGGTTGATCCGAATCAAGAAAATAAAGGCTTATTAAAATTTAGACCAGGGTTAGACTATTTTTTGCTTAAAATGAAAATTTTTTATGAAATTATAGTTTTTACCTCGGCGACTCAGGAGTATGCCGACCCTATTGAAAATTGTATAGAACAAAATGAAAAATATTTTGATGCGAGATTATATAGACAACATACAATAATATATGAAAATGATTTTGTGAAAGATATAAGTAGAATAGGAAGAGATTTAGATAAAATAATTATTGTGGATAATATGCCACAAAATTTTAGATTACAAAAAGAAAATGGAATATTCATTAAACCTTTTTGGGGTGATGATGTTTTTGATACTGCATTATTTTCCTTGGCGGATATTCTGGAAAAAATTTATATGCAATTTGATGATGTGAGAAAAGGTATTTATTATTTTAAAGATGAAATAATAAATAAAGTCACATCTAATTTTTCTAAAAAAAAGAAATAATTATTAATGATTTTTGGCTATTTTATATTAATTTTTATAATTATAATTTTTTATATTATAATATATTATAATTTATAATGGGATTGGGGATTGGCTACTCCACAAGTGTATGCTATAATCTTTTCATTTTTTTCATTTTTATCATTATTCTTTTTATGTCCACTACCGCTTCGGCTTCCACTGCCATTAAAACTATTATTACTCTTAATTTTTTTTGCACTCGAATTATTCGCACTAATGCTATTATTATTACTATTACTATTTTTTCTCCCACTTAAAGTATTATTATTTTTTTCATCATAAATACCCGAATCAATTGATACATTACTTTGATTTCTCTTTTTTGAACTTTTATCAAATGCTATATCAGTTCGTATCATAGTCAAAGATGATTGTCCAATATTTTGTAATCGTTTACTCATATCAGTTGATTTTGGCCCTTTTGATTTTATTCGTGAATCTATGTGATTCATATTTGATATTAAATTTTCTTTTTCAGTTATTAAATTATTTTTTTCGTTTTCTAAATTTTGGATAATTTTTTCTAATTCTTCTTTTTCTTTCATGATTTTTTGAATTATATCTTTGTGTTTATATATTTCGTTTTGTAAAGATGATTTATCTTCTAATAATTTATTTATTTTCATCATAGGCTCACTTGATTTTTTTTGTAATTGGGATTTTTCTTGTTTTAATTTTTTTATCTCTGCTTCATATTCATCACAAGTATTTTGATGATTTATTTTTTCATCATTTATCTTTTCATCATATATCTTACATAAAGCACTATTTTTATTATTTAACTCCTTAATCTGTTTTTCTGCTTCCTTTAATTTTTCATATAATTCTTTTTTATCATTCATAATTTCATTGAGTTTATTTGTGAAAGTTTCTTCGAGTTCCATTCTTAATTCATTTATATTATCTTCATGGGATTTATCGTTTTCTTCATAAAATAATATTTGTTCTTGGATTTTTCGATTTAAATAATCTATTTGTTGTTTTAATAAATTATTTTCTCTTTGATATTCTAATTTTTTAATATTAAATTCATTTATTAAATCTTGTTGTTTTTGTTTATATTGTTCAAATTTATTTATGATACGATCTATAGCCGTATCATATTCTTTTTTACTATCTTCAATTTCATTCTCCTTTTCTTGTATTGTATTATTTAATTTCATTATAATTTCATTTTTTTTATTCAATTCTTGTGTCAACTTTGCTTTTTCTGCATTTATCGCATCAATTTTTTCACTAAATTCTTTCCTTTCTTTATTAAATTCAATAATTTTTTTTTCTAAATCTTTATTATGTGCATTGGTTAATTTTAATAAATTTTCTTTATCTTCATTTAATATGTTATCAGCGGTTAATAATTTTTCTGATAATAATAATATTTGATGTTGTGCGTCCACTGATAACGCATTGTATTTTGCTTCTAAATCTTCGTAGGCAAATTGCAAATTATCTAATTCAGTCTTATTTTGTTGTTCTTGCTCAGTTAGTTTTTCTTCATATTCATTAATAATTAGATTCATTTTTTCATCAAATTTTTTTTTTTGTGTATTAATTTTTTCTTCCAACCTTTTTTTTTCATCATTAAAAATTTTTTTTAATTGATTTAAAGTACTTTCACTATGTTCATTTAACATAACAATTTCAGCTCTATGATCTTCTTCTTTTTTATTTAATTGTTCTTCATAATCATCTACAATATCTTTCGTTTTTTTTTCCAATTCTTCATCGAAATGATTTCTTATTTCTTGCGTTACATCCAAATTTCTTTTATATTCCTTTAATTTCGCAGTTAATTCATCAATGGTCTTCCTCGCCAATTCATTGTCTATATCTAATCTTTTATTAATTTCTTTCAATTGTGATATAGACTCAACTTTATTCGCCTGATCTTTTAAATAATATTCTTTTTCTTTTTTAAAATCTTTTTCAATATTTTCTTTTTCTTGATTAAATAAATTTTGAATATTTTCCACTTTTTGATCTAAAGCACTATTGTATAATAAATTATTAATTATTTCGCTACTTGTTTTACCTCCGATGCCACCACGGAGATCCATCGCTGATAAAATTTGGACTTGATTTTTTTTCAAACCCTCGATTTGTTCTTCTAAATCCTTGCATTTTTCTTCCAAAAATTCTTTTTGTTGTTTTTCTTGGAAATATAATTTTTCTAATTCATTTGCTTTTTGACTAATTTTTTCTTCTCTTTCTTTTATTTTATTTTCTGATTCATTTTCTATTTCTTTTTGTTGATTAAATAATTTTTGTATTATATTTTCTTTCATTTCTAACTGGGTACTACTTTTTTTTTTGTCATTTTCTGCTTTTTTTTGCAATGCATTATATTTATTCGTTAATTCTTTTAATTCATTTTCATATTTTATTTTTATTTCATCTTGGTCTAATTTAGCGAATTCCATTAATTGTTGTTGCGTTTTTAGTTTACTTTCAGTTTCAATGGATTTAGATTGCAAATTTTCGAATTTTTGTTTTAATTCATCAATTTGCTTTTCGTAATCGGTTATTGTTTTTTTTTTTGTATCATTTATTATTTGTAATTGTGATTCATATTCTCTATTTGCTTGAGATAATTTAGTATTTAATTCACTTATTTGATTTTCCAAATTTTGATTTGTCATATTTAATAATTGTTTTTCGTTTTCTATTTCGTATATTTTTATTTTGTATTTATTTTCTATTGATTTTGTTTCATTTGATGTATTATCAAGTTTTTCCTTTAATTCTTTTATTTGTTTTTCGTATTTTTCTTTTTCTGCTTTTGATTCTTTGTCATAATTTAATTTATTATTATTAATTGTAATAATTTGTTCATTAATTTTATCATTCAGTGAAATCATTTGAATTTTGAGGTTTTTTATTTCTTCTGTTAATTTTTCATTTTTATTCATTAATTGATTTATTTCAAATTCAGATAAAGATTTATTTGTTTTCGGTTTTTCCTTATCTAAAGATATTTCTGAATTATTCATATTTACTTCTTTTAATGTTTGTTCAGTATTTTCTGAAATTATTGTTATATCTTTTTCTGTTGACATTTTTAAATTTTAAGAATTTAAATAAATATACAAAATGAAAAAAAATAAAATTATTTTAAATTTTGAATTCTGAATTCAAAAAATGGGGATTGGAAAAAAAAACGAAAGATATTGTAGATGATTATGAAGAACAATTAAATAAAAAAGAAGAAGATCATAGAGCTGAAATTGTTA
>JAJJKP010003821.1:0-15678 GCA_023805685.1 Ostracodinium gracile
CCCAATCCCCAAAAAAATGATTTTAATTAATTAATTAAAAAAAAATTAATTAAAATAAAAATAAAAATCTTTACAAAAGAAAAAATAATATATGATGAATAAAAATAATAAAAAAATTTTTTAAATTAATATAAAAAAATTTAAAAAAAATAATAAAAGATAAATATTTAAAAATAATTAATTTTTATTATCATTTAAAAATGAAGCAAGATGAAAATACTCCTTTAAAAGTATATTTTATAACATCGAACGAATCATCAAAAGACAAAGAAATGCAAATTACTGCAAATAAAAGATGGATGGAAAATTTAGAAAGAATTTTTATGAAAAAAATGGACTTTGAAAATGTGGCCTATCTTGTTTCAATATATTGCTTCACTTTTATCCAAAAAAACCTCAAAGAATTTGATTTGGATCAAAAATTGAAAAAATATAAAGCAAGTGTAAAACTAGTTTATAATAAATTAAATTTTGAAGGAAAAATTTTATTTAAAAAAGAACAAAATAATTTTATATATGATTTTAAATTTGGAAAATATGAAGGATTTATAGAAATAATTGATCCACCCAGTTATATTCCTTTCACAAAGGTACAACAGTTAAAACTATATGGAGAATATTTTAAAAAAGTAGCCATAAGACAAGATAATCCTTTATCTATTAAATTAATTATGGATTCTCAACAATATTTATCCGATAGCAGTAATTCAGGCGGAAAAATATACACTTTAGAATACTTTTTGGAATTATTAAAAATGTGCTATAACACAAATGAGATAAAAACGCTATTAATGAGATTTAGATTAGAGCGAATAATATTTGAAGAAGAATTAGATACAGAAAACTATTCGAGTATTTTAAAATTATTATATAAGAGACCAGATAAAATTACTCAACATTGTGATGAAAAAGATAATAAACAAAGATATTATAAATTGTTTTATATGTTATTACTTTATTTTAGAAATCATTATGACAAAAATAATTTAGCGGAATTAATATCTAATGAAAGTTTATGGAATTATTTTGTTGATATTATTCCCGAAAATCATCAATATTATTGCAATGTTGAACTACCTGAAAAACTTATAGAAAAAATATTAACTAAAACACCATTGAAATTAGAAGAAATTATTGGTGTTTTCCATTATTTAAATTCTTTTGAATTAATTCTAATTAACATTAATAAATATTGTGATTCTATTTTAAAATGTTATGAAGCAGAAAAAGACCCGAAAAAAAAAATGATTCAAATGAATGAAATTACAAAACCAAATGAGTCAGATAATTTATCAAATATTTTAAATGAAATTGAAAAATTAGTTGGCTTTGAAACTAAAAATAAACAATTCGTTTTATTTGATAATAATTTTTGGCAAAATTATTTACATTTTTTCTTCAAAAAAGATTTAGACAAATTAATTTTAATAAAAAAAGGAATTTTGATATGTCAAAAAATAGATAAGAAATTAAGCCTTGATTATAATAAAGAAATACATGAAACAGCTTTGGAAATGATAGAAAAAGGTAAACTTAAAAATAAAGAATTACTTGATTATATTGATAAAGAAGATAATTATTTTAAAGATAGTAAATATGAAAATCAATATTACAGACCTTTATCAATATTTAATGGTTTTGATTTGGAAAATGTAGATGAAGAATTTTTTAAAAAATGGAAAGAAATTAATATATTATTGAAATATTCTTTTGTTAAATCAGACCTATGTTATGAATGTATTTTAAATAAAGTATCTCATATGAAAGATTTTGGAAAACTTATTAGATTATTTTTTTTAGATGATGAAAAAATATGTAAATGGGATTCATTAGATTTACTTTCTCAAAAATTCAAATCTTTAATAAAAACATATACAAAAGAAAAATGTCCAAATTTTAACCAAGAGACATCTTTGTTAATTTATATCTTAGATAAAAAACTTTCTTCTGGTCATAAATTTATGGAAGAAACTATTGAAAAAGATATTCAATCAGCTGAACTTATTAATGATATTTATCTTTATTTATCTTGTAATTATAAAGATATATCTAATAAAGTCATAGATCGTATATCTTCTTATTTTATTAAAAAACAAAATTTGTTAAAAGCTGGAACAATATTATTTCTTCTAAAACAATTAAAATCTTTAAAAATAATAGCAGCAATTCTTAATAAGATTGATGATTTAATAATTCAAGAAAAAGATATTTTTAGTCTGGAAACAGAATTGGAGTCTTTTGAATTTTTAAAAGGTTTACAAGAAGAAGGATTATTTGATAAATATAAAGAATTAAAAAATACGAAATATTACATTTCCACTAATAAATTAGGACAATCATTATTAGAAAAAATTAAGAAAGGAGAAATAAAATATAATAATTATAATCCTTTTTCTATACAGGAAGAAAAAAGAGCAATTTTAAAGAAAAGACTTGGTATTCTATTTTTTAATAATGAAGAAGATGTTAAAAGTTGTAAGGATTCATTTATAAAATATCTAGCTCCTATTAAAAAAGCCTTATATTTAATAGGCAAATTATCTAAAGTATTAAATACATTTTATAAATTAAGTTATCCAGAAGATATTATTCAATTAGATGACTTAGAAAAAAAAATAAAAGATGGAATGCTAAATCAAATGGAAAACAAAGAAATAAACGATAATATAGAAAAAATAAAGGAAAAATGTCCCGATTTAGATATTTTATATAACTTAATGAATTCTATTATTTTCTTATATTTTTATGAAACAAAAAAAGCTGATGATAGTTTAAGGAAAGAAAAAGATATTTTAGAAGAAATAAAAAATGATTTTGAAAAATTAAAAATTCTTTTTGATGAGAGTTGGACAACTAAAATAGATGAAAATATTATTAAATGTTATAAAGCTTTAAAATCAGTTGATGAAAAAAGTATTAAAAGTGAATTAGAAAGATTAAAAGATTATTTTAAAAAGAAAGAAATTGATGAATTATATATAGAAAAATTAAAAGATCAAATTGTTATTTTGAGTAAGAAAGAAGAATTATTCCAAACTACAAATAGTTGCTTATTTTTCATTGAGCAATTAGGAGCAAAGAAAACTGATTTCACTTCTTCATTAGAAGAATTAAGAAATGAATTATCAAAAAATATAAGTGTTGAAAAAATAAAACAATATGAAGACATTTTAGCCAAATTTGGAATAAATATATTAAATCCTAAGCCTGAAGATAGAGATTATTTAAATATATTAGCAGCATTATATTCAAAAAAAAATTCACTTCAATTTATAATGAAATTAACTGATCAAGATTGTCGTACTTTACAAGAACTTGTAAATGAAAATTCAAATACTTTTCTTAGTGGAGTTGAAATAAATGATATGACAAGATGCTCAAATTTCATGCATAGTTTAGGCAAAATTAAAGATACCAAAACTGATCAAGAATTGATAAATTCATTTATTAAGGCAGTTAAGGAAAACAAAAATATTGCAGCATATTTCATTCAATATACGAATAACGCAGGGCAAATACAAGAATTATTTTCTCAAAAATTAGATAAATCTCAGGCTACTTTAAAGCTAATTAAAGATATAACGAAATCATCATTTTTTACTTTATCAATTCAAAATAATAAAGATCCATATTTTAATTTCAAAGGTTCATATATTGATAAAATACATAAAAATATTGATTATGAAAAATTAATTGATTTAAGAGGAAGAGCAATGCTAACAAAAAAATTAGGCAAAAAAACTAAGGAAGAGCAAGACACATTGGAAATAACTAAAAAATTCGCAGAAAGGGTAAATGAAATAGAAAAAATCAATATTATATTGAATACAATTGCAGAAAAGGGATATAGTGAAGATATTATAATATCAGTAAAAATTGAAGATGCTAAATCAAGTTTTAGTATAGAAAAGAAATTAAAATTTAATGATTATGAAGAATGTAACAAATATTTAAATAATATTCTTACAAAAACTATTGAGAACCAAATCAAATATTATAGAAATCCTGAAACACAATTAATAAGATATATATATGGTAGACAATTTATTTTATTAAATAATTTTTTGAAACATGTATCAAAAAAATCTCTCGCACCTTTCTTAAAATATTTAACAAATGATATAATTGAACCAAGTGTTAATTTAGATGAAATCAAGTATGATTATAAAAATAATTTAAATAAAGATGATAATTATTTATGTCTATTAGAAAACATTAATAAATTTTTACAAGATTTTTTGAGTGAACAAGGAATAACATTAGAAAATATTTATCAACAAAATATGATAAAAGAAGAATACAAAAATGAATTTAAAGGATTATATACTTATTTATTGGAAGATGATGAAAGAGGAAAAGTTCAAAAAGGAATTGAAGAGCATATATTAAATTGGTATTATTTCCTAACAGATCATTCTCCAATGGCACAAACTATTTTATTGTGTAATGAAGAAACGACTTCAGAAGAGATTACGGCTTTTATGTATAGAGCTTTTTTATGTCAACATCATGTCGTTTTTATGATTGGAAAAATTGAATTATTGGTATCTGAAAAAAGGCAAACTTTAACTAGTTTAATTAATACGTTATTTATTGGACATGAAAAAGATATGAAATCTTGTTTAGTTTTTGCATACTCAGACAAAAATTCAACTATTGTTGAATATTTAGAAAGAATTAAAGGACGTAAGAAATTAGAACATAAAAATAAAAAAAACAATACAGAAATAATACATGATAAGAATGTAGAAATTATTAGTTCGGATAGATCGGGTGTCGGTAAATCAACTTATATTAAACAACAAGCTATAAAAGAAAAGAAAAAATATATTTATTTTCCTTTTGGAGGGGAATTTAATAGAAAAGAAGTTTCAAACCGTTTAAATAAAATAAAAATAAATAATAATAATAACGAAAAAACAGTAATACATCTAGATTTATATGACTCAAAACAAATAGATTTGATGAAAGACTTCTTATATAGTTTTTTAATAACTAAATTATATGGACAAAATGAAAATTTGTTTTATCTATCTAAAGATGTAGAAATAAAAATTGAAATACCTAATGGATTTGTGGATTTTTTTTTAAAATTCCCTTTGTTGAGTATGTTTGAGAAAAAACATGAAATGAAAATTGATAATTTACCTGAATTGATAGTTCCTAAAGAAATAAATTCTAATATTCAAATTGTTTGCAATTATTTAAAATTATTAAAAAGTGAACAACTGGCTAACAAAGATTTATTTATTAAAAATATTTCCATTGATCCAGATATGTTTTTAGAGGAGGGCTATCTTAAAGAAAGTACTAAAATAAACGCCGAATCTTTACCTGCTGAAGAATGTCAAAGCTTAATTAAAGAATATCTAGATATAACAAATCCAACTTATTATCAAATAAATTCATTCATTAATGCTTTATCTGGACAATTAAAAAAATTTAGTATGAATATCCAATTAACAGCGGCAAATTTAATTCAATCTCAAATAATGTTAAGACAATTTCCAGATATGAAAATAAATACAAAATTAAAAGATATTCGTGTGACAATGGTAAAAAGTTTTATTGCAAATACTAAACATTTCACTCAAGGAGCATTTAATAAATTATTAGAATCTCAAGAGAATACAATTAAGGTTGGAGTAGAACAAGGACAATACGATGAAGATAAACAAAATAATTATGCAATAGAGGCATTATCATTACCTAAGAATCAAGATATCATATCTTTCGATAAAATTAAGCCTTCACTTATCTTCTTCCATGAAGGAGAAGGGCAAGAATTTAGTATTATCTCATCTTGTGATCCTAATGAGAAGGAATATAAAGATTTGCTTGATTTAAAAAACCTTCCAATTATTATAAATACAATAAATTTAGAGAATCAAATGGAATTATTTAAAGAATTAAATAAATATACTCATTTTAATCAAAAAGATTTTTTGAAAGAAATAAAAGAAATACTTAATATAAAAAATCCAATAGATGAGTCGGATAAAAAAGATGATAAAAAAGATGATAACAAAGATGATAAAAAAGATGATAAAAAAGATGATAAAAAAGATGATAAAAAAGATTTAAAAACTATAGAAAATATAGTTGGAGAATATGTTTTTACTGCAGATAATTTTATTAAAATGGTTTTGATATTACTTCGTATAAGAGAAAATATTCCAATTATAATGATGGGTGAAACTGGTTGTGGTAAAACAAGTCTAATTAGAAAATTATCAGAATTAATTAATAATGGGGAAAGTAATATGAAAATATTAAATATTCATGCTGGAATAACCGATCAAGAAATAGTTGATTTTCTATTTAATAAAAAAAAAGAAGGAGATAAAAGTATTATAGAGGAGGCTAATGAACTTCAAGAAAGTGAAGAAAAAATAAAAAAACAGAGAGAAAAAGAAGGTCTTATATATTTTGAAAAAAAAATATGGATTTTTTTAGATGAAATAAATACTTGTAATAGCATGGGATTGATTAGTGAATTAATGACAAAACATTCATGTCAAGGGCAAGAATTACCTAAAAATATTGTATTTATTGCTGCTTGTAATCCATATAGATTTATTGAAAAAGATGAAGAGCCTAATGGACTAAGAGTACCAGGGACTAAAGAAAGAAAATTGGTATATACTGTAAATCCATTGCCTCATTCCTTATTAAATTTCGTATTTAATTTTGGCAACCTAACTGAAAAGGATGAAAGAAGATATATAAAAAATATGATTATTGCACCAATTGAAAGCTATTATTGGGAAAAAATTAAACAAAATGAAAATTGGGAAAATATTAATCTAAATGAAAAAGAAGGAAAGAATATAATAGAAGAGAATAATAATAAAAAAGAAGAGAATAAAAATAATGAAAAAGAAGAAAAGAATAATATAGAAGTGAATAATGATAATAATAAAGAAGAAATTAATCAAATAGAAGTGAATAAGGATAATGAAAATAAAGAAAATAATAAAAAAGAAGAGAATAATGATAATAAAGAAGAAAATAATAAAATAGAAGAGAATAATGACAATAAAGAAGAAAACAATAAACAAGAAGAGAATAATGATAATAAAGAAGTGAATAATAATAATGAAAACAAAGAAAATAATAAAATGGAAGAGAATAATGATAATAAGGAAGAAAACAATAAAATTGAAGTGAATAATGATAATAAAATAGAAGAGAATAATGATAATAAGGAAGAAAACAATAAAATTGAAGTGAATAATGATAATAAAGAAGAAAACAAAGAAAATAATATAATAGAAGAGAATAATGATAATAAAGGAGAAAACAATAAAATAGAAGTGAATAAAGATAATGAAAACAAAGAAAATAATAAAATAGAAGATAATAATAATAATAATAAAGAAGAGAATAATATTAATGAAAATAAAGAAAATAATAAAATAGAAGAGAATAATAATGTAAAAGAAGAAAATAAGAAAGATAATGAAGAAGAAGAAGAAAATAAAAAATTCAATATTTTAAGTAAATATTTAAGCTCAGAAGAATTCGAACAATGTGAAAAATTAAAAAAAATAGCAAGTGAGTCGATTATTGAAGCCCAAAAATATATAAGAGAAAAAAACGATGTTTCATCTGTTTCTCTTCGTGAAATCAGAAGATTTAGTATATTTTATAGTTTCTTTGTAGATTATTTACGTAATAAAAAAGAATTATCTAAAAAAATAAATCAAAAAGAAATTTTTGAAACAATAGATGTATTTTATCAAAATTTATCTGATTTTGATATTTATAAATATTCTATTAATTTAAGTATATATGTATGCTATTATTTAAGATTAACAAAAAAAGAATTCAGAGATGAATTATCGGCAAAAATGAGCAAACATTTCGAGTTTGATTTTACTAAAATGCCTCAAAGAGAGCAAAAATATATTGCTGATAATATAGAAATGAAAGAAGGTATTGCTAAAAATAGAGCTTTATTAGAAAATTTATTTGCATTATTTGTATGTGTAAATGCAAAAGTTCCTTTATTTATAGTTGGAAAGCCTGGATGTAGTAAATCATTAAGTGTTCAACTTTTATATAAATCAATGAAAGGGGAAATATCAGATAATTTTTTATTCAAATCTTTACCAAAACTAATAATAAATTCATATCAAGGCTCATTAAGTTCAACATCAAAAGGAGTTTTAAGTATTTTTAAAAAGGCTAGACAAATATTAGAAAAGGAAACTGATGAAAATTTGAAAAAAATGATATCAATGATTTATTTTGATGAAATGGGTCTTGCCGAACATTCTCCTAATAATCCACTTAAAGTTATACATTCGGAATTAGAATATGATTTAAATGAAGGAAAGAAAAAAATTGCTTTTGTTGGTATATCAAATTGGCGTTTAGACGCTTCAAAAATGAATAGAGGACTTTATTTATCTATACCACAGCCAAATTTAGATGATTTAAAACTAACAGCAAAAACTATTGCAGAATCTTATAATAAACCTTTGGCTCAAATGAATTATGATTTATTTGAAACTTTAGCAATAACATATTATGAATATAAGCAAAAATTAATTAATGAATATCAAAAAAAGGAAGATTTTCATGGTTCTAGAGATTTTTACCATCTTATTAAAAATGCAATGAAATTATTATTAGAAAGAGCTCTGAATGAGCGAAATAAAGAAATTGATGATCATGTCAAAGAAGCCATAGGAATTAATAGTTTAGAAAGAAATTTTGGTGGGCTTGAGTTTAATGATATATCTTCTTTGGAAATTGTAAAATCTGTATTTAAAAAAAAATATGAAAATTGTCCAGTTAATAAGAAATATGATGTTTTAAAAGTAATTAAAGATAATATTAATGATAAAGGAAGTAGATATTTATTGTTAATATCAAAGTCTTCTTTATCAAATTACTTGATAAATACAATTTTAAGTCATGAAACTGTTAATAAAGACTCTTCTTTTTATATTGGTAGTAGATTTATAAGGGATCAACATTCGGAAGAATACTCTTTAAAAATATTAAATAAAGTTCAAATTCAAATGGAGCAAAACAAAGTATTATTATTGACTGACCTTGAACCAGTATATCCTGCTTTATATGATTTATTTAATCAGAATTTTACTGTTGTAAGTGATAAAAATTATGCCCGTATTGCTATAGGTAGTTCAAATAATACATTTTCTTTAGTTAATGATAATTTCAAATGTATTGTATTTGTTGACCATAGTATGATAGATAGAGAAGAAGCACCGTTTCTAAATAGATTTGAAAAACATGTTATTTCTTTTGAAAATCTTTTAACAGTAGAAATGGTAAAAGCATCTGAAGAAATATATGAAATAGTACAAGATTTATCAAAAATTCATTTACCTAAAAATGATAAATTTGAAATTTCTTATGATATTAATAAATTACTTGTTAATTGCGATAAAGAAGAAATTCAAGGTATTATTTTCAGTAAATATCAAAGCAAGGGAACGAAATTACAATTACAGGAATTACAAGATTTTGTATTAGAAAAAATAGCATTAACTTTACCACAAGATATAATTCTCTTAATGAAATATTCTGGATTTGAGCAAAAACACATCAATATTGCAGAAAAAATTATTAACTTTTATCAAAAAGGTGAACATAATAATTTTTATAATTTCATTACAAAAATGGAAAACACAAAAAATGTCATTTATACTTTTAGTAGTATAGTTGAACCTTTATTAACTAATGTTCAAGGTAGTTTTAAAACAAATATGTTTGGAGAAATGAATAAGGATAATATAACTGAAGTTTTAATTAGTTCATTAAGTGCAGAAAATGAATTGGAGAATGAACTTGAAAAATTTTATTTAGAACATAATAAAAAAATATTTGTTCTTAAATTTACTCCTGAAGAAACAGATATAATGAATTATATTAAATTCTTTATTGAAAATCATATTAAAGAAAAAAATTATACTGATGAAAATAAAAATATAAAAAAAGCTTATATTTTTACTGTTCATATGAATAGAATATTTAAAGAAGATCTAAAAGATCCTGCAAAGAAAAAATATATTGAAAGAAATGAATTAGGAGAATTAATATCACATTTAAGCGATTTTTATCAAATATTTATTGATAATTTAAATGGTGAAGAAATATCTTTAATAGAAATGATGAAATTAGGAGAAGAAGACTTATTTAGAAATTGTCTTAATTTAGATAAAGAATTCATGAAAAGTATTTATCAATCTCTTTCTTATTTTAATTATGACTTTACCATAAAAATTCCTGAAATAAACCAAGATAATTATTCTATTCATCTTATTGAGTATTTGGAGAAAGAAGAAGGAATAAGAAAAAACATTATCAACTGTATTTTAAGGCAAAAAACTAATAAAAAAGATATTTTCAGAGAAATATTAGTAAAGAAATATTTCAAGAAAGATGATATAGTAATAATATCTGTTGCTCAAAGATATTTGTCTGAATTATTTAGTGATAATATATCACAATTTGTTTTCAAAAGTGAAAAAGATCATTTTCTTTCTATTATTTTATACAATAATGTATTACTTTCAAAAAAAAATAATAATAAAGAAAAAAATGATAAAGTTAAAGAGGAGGAAATGAATTTATTGCCAGAAGATAAAAAAAAAGAAGAAAAACATGATAATGATAATGATAATGAAAAAGCAAATATTATAAATCAAAAAAATGAAGATATTATTAAAAACTTACAAAATTATAAAGATAATGTATTAATAAAAAAGGCAATTGATTATTATTTAGAAACATTGGATACATCAGTAACTGCCCGTTTTGTTAAAAGAATGAAAAAGAATAAAATTACATTATTATTAGGATTAAAAATACCTGGAATAAAATATATAATAAATGGTTTAAGAGCATATATTAAAAATGGGTTAAATCAACAATATTTTGAATTAGAAAAAGAAATAAGAATAATGGATCTAGAAGAAAGTAAAGAAATAAATATCATTAAAGCAAAAATAGAAAATTGTATGAAAAATATGGAAACAGAAATAAATAAAAATGAATTATTCCAAATGTTAAAAAAATACGGAAAAGAATATCCTAAAGATATTTATCAATTTTATAAATATTTAACAGATGACTATTATCTCATATTTTTGGCTGAAAATTTAACTATTTCTTTCGACAAATTAGAAGAATATAAAAACATATTAAATAAAATGCTAAATCTTAGATTTAATTCTGGAAAAGGTATTGATGAAGGAGATCCTATAAAATCTTTTTCTAAGAAAATTGTCTGGTTAGAATCAAATAGTGAATATATCTTTATTCTATTAAGCATATATCAAAAAATGTCAAATTATTCAAAAAATTTATTCATGAAAATAGAAACTATTTTAGATAGTAATGAAATTGAATATGAAATATCAGAGAGATCTCCTGCTTTTACTAAAGAAGTCAACTCTCCATTTTTCTATATAATGGAATCATTATTAAAGATAGTTAATACAGATTTTGATATTTATCAAAATTTAAATGACCAAGATTTTTATAATTATACTACTGTCCTAAAGACAATTATCCAAAATTGTTTAAGAATAGTCAATGAATTAATTATTTTTTCAAAGGAAGTTTTCACGGTACAAGAATTTTTAAATATAGAAGATAATTTAAAAAATGTTAATAAAAGTACAACTGAAAATATTTTAAATATATTAAAAATGTTATCAAATCATACAAAATATGTAAATGATAATATAAAGAATGAAGTAAATTATGAAAATTTAATTAAAAGTATTCAAAGTATAAATGATTTTTTATTTGAAAAGATTGGACAAAATAATTATTATGTAGAATTAATTTTACATATATGTGTTGATGAAGCAAAAAAAATACGTAATGAACATTATCGTCAAAAATTGACTGATATTATATTAAGTAATCCAAAAATAATATCTAAATCATATAAATTTATTTCAATAATTTTAAGTGGTTTAATAGATACTAGCGTTGTATCCATTTATGATAATCTTGAAAATATAAAAAAAAAATAAAAAATCATATCTAGATTCTATTTGTAAAATTAATAATAATTCATTAAATGAAATATTATTAAATATATTTGAAAATCAATTTAATTTATATTTGATTCTATACCTAAATTAGAAGGAGATTCTTTAATGAAATATTTTCCAAAATATTTTAATTATTTAAATACACATGGAGTGAAAAATAAAAGTTGCACTCTTCTTGATAAAAGTTTAGAATTATTTAACCAATGTTTAAATTATTTAGAAAGTATATTTAAAAATAAAGAAGAAAAAATTAAAAACGGATTATTATGCAAAATATATTGTATTTTTTATATTAAAATATATTTATATAAATGTATTTATTATAATTTCACAAATTATAACGATTTTCCATCTTTTGAATCAATAGAAAAAGCAATTGAAGGAACAGGTAAAAATGATTTCAGAAAAATGATAAAAATTTATATTTTTAAAATCTTTTTTCATTTGCTTAATAAAAATTATCAAGAATTAATTAGTTATCCTTATCCAAATCATGGAATTGATTTTTATTTGGAATTCAAGGATATGTTCATTGAGAAAAAAACTTCAATACTAAATTATTATTTACTCCCAATAGGTAATGATATGGAAAAATTTAATGAAATATATGACCTTTTTGAACTAAATAAAAATAAACATTTCGTTGATCCTGTCAATAAATTTAAAGATTATATAGAAATGAATGGTGTTGATAATTTTTATACAATTTCATCAAATATTATTATATCAAATTTAGCAATGAAAAATTACCTAACTAATAAAACTGAATACTCGGAGTATTCCTCATTTGCAAAAAATTTATTTGATGATGAATTAAAGATACCTAAAATCACAAAAAAATTATTTTTATTATTCTCAAATGCTCAAGAATTTAAAAATAAAATAAAACCTAATTTTGATGATAAAGAAATAAAACAATTGGAAATATTATTATATTCTTTAAGATTTTGTCTTCAAACAACAAGTCAGGAAAACTTATCTTTCTACTCTCAGATAATATCTGAGAATTATGAAAGAGCAATAAAAGATAATTGCTTACCTGGGAATAATCCAATTGATAATGTTAAAGTAAATGGTTTATATGAAGTTGAAAGACATTTCCAGTTTGAACCAGACTGTTGTGGAGCATATGTTTGCTCTTGTGGAGAATATTATGGTATAATACGTTGTGGCTTCCCTCAGTTTCAAAAAGATAGAAAAAATGTATATTGTTCACAATGTGGTTTACAAATTGGTCCTGGTCCTAAAATAAAAGGTAATCCTGGCTATCATGGGATGGTCATGAGAGAAGGTCATTATCGTATATTTAGAGATATAAAACAAAAACTACAAGAATTCGGAAAGTATCGTGATAATGATCAAAATATTCCAAATATGCTATTAGATGATTATAAAGCTAAAATAATAGACCCAATTATAAAACAATCTAAATTCGGTATTAATAAGATTTCAAAGATCAAATTTAAACAAAATAGTCTTAAAGTGAGTACTTTATCAGTAATTTCTTATAGATTAATGAATTTTATTCTTTATTCTCATTTATTTTTTTCTCATTGTTTGGGATATATTAATGATGAAAATATGAATAAATATATATGTGAAGGTTTATCATGTATTCAAATGCTTGAAATAGACTGGGATATATTGGAAGAGTTTCTACAATCAAAAGGTATAAAAGTAATTCAAATATTTATGAATATGATATTTGATAAACTTATTAATAAATTAAAAAATTATAAAGAAATTAAAAAGGTGGAAGAATTGGAAAAATGTGAATTAGAAATTGAAAAATTATTAGAAGAATCATATAAAGAATATGAAGAATATTCTACAAAATATGAAGAAAAAAATAAATATTATTTACAACTTGACAAAAATTCCATGAAATCATTAATGCTCGAAAATAATGAAATTGCTTACTATGAAAATCAATACCCATTTTATAGACATTTTTTAATGACTATATATCCTACTAAAGACCATTTCATAAGTGAATTAAAAAAAATTCCTCAATATGAAAAAAAATATCCATTATTAAATATATATTTATTATCTAGTAATAAAGAAAAGGAATTAATTAAATATTTACCAGAATTCAATGAATTCACTAATTTCATGATAGATTATTATTCATATAAAATCTCAAGAGAGGAAGCATCACAAAAATTATTAAAAGATGAAGAAATATATAAAAATAATGTAAGTAGCTTTAAAGATAAGTTTAATAAATTTAAAAAAATATGGAAAAAATTGAAACCTTATGCTACAAAATATGGCTGTAGAGATGAAATGCCTTCAATAGATTTAGATGAAGATAAATGTTTAGCATATTTTCTTAATGATAATGGAGAATTGGGAAAAGGTATGTATATTGCTGCTGCATATCAAAAATTAATTGATTGGCAAAATACATTTTTAGAAGGATTAATTGAACCTTTAAGACAAAATGGAATATTATATCATTTAGTTAAAAATATGGAAAAATCTAAAGATGTTCAAAAAGCAAAAAGAAATGACGTATTAAATTTTGATAAAATAAATGAATCTTTAATGGAAACAATTTTCGATAATAGCAAAAGAAATATTTTCTTAGATAATGATACAATAAATTATAAAAATTATAATCATTTTATATATGATTTTGATAATGTTGAAAAAAGCTTAGGAGAAATGCTTTTACCAGGAAAAGTTAAATTTAATGACACTTTAAAATTTGTTACATATTGTTTCGAAGGATTTAGAGGTAATAAAAGTAGTGTAATGACAGATTTTGAAGAAAAATATAAATCTATATCTTTGAGTAACAAAAATAAACAAAAAATATATGATATGATTAAAGATAAAATAAATAATCAAAATAATACATTAACAAAAATATTATTTTCAATTCAATTACTCATTTATCATTTAACACAAGAAAAAAGAGAAGAAAATGAAGATATTAAATTCATAATAAATGATTTACCAGAATATGTCAATTTATGTAAAGAATGCAAAGATTTTTTTGAAAATCAAGAATTAAAAGTAGAAGAATTAATTGCAGTATTTTCTTATATTGAATTATTATGTTTCCAGCCTATTTCTGAAAATTTGAGAAATGAATATAAACAAGCAATTGATGGAAATGTAGAAGATAGTATTAAAAAGCTATTTGAAGGAAGCAAAATTTAAAATAATTACTAAAATTGATTTAGCCTCCGCTTGTCGTAAATTGATCTCCAGATATTTAGTTAGTATGAGAGATGATACTGATATAAATGAAAATAATCCTTTAGCTGCTTATTTGGATAAACAAGAATTGTGGACAAAAGAAATATGGAAAAATGAAAATTTATTGTCAGATGATATCGAAGTTTTAAATAAATGTGGATTAAATGTAAGTCAGTGCTATGAATTATATAAATTATTAGGAGGAGATGAAGATAAAGTTTTAGAAGGTATTAATATCAAAAAAGAAGAAGAAAAGGAAGATAATAAAAACGAAGAAGCTAAACCTAAAATAATAAAGAAAAAGAAAAAAGTTATTTGGTAAATAATTAAATAAGTAAATTAAATATTATTTATAAAATTTATACTTAAATAATTAAATTTATCATTGTTAAGATTAATATAAATGGGGATTGGGGATGGGGAT